>JASCZW010007906.1:0-57861 GCA_034211315.2 Aedes japonicus
TTTGACGAGCACTCAACATGAGGAAGAGGAGGTAATTGGCTTAAATAGTTTAGATAGGTCACATAAATTACAGCACGATAACAACATTAAAAGTAAAGAGGTACTAGTGTATTGCCAGAACTTTAATAGGATGAAAAGCGCCGTTAAAGTTAATGAAATTTATAAGCAGGTGGCTGCATGTAGCTTTCCGTGATTTTAGGAACTGAAACGAGTTGGGACGCTAGCGTTAACAATGAAGAAGTTTTCGGTGATCGATTCAATGTTTTTAGGATGATCGCGATAAATTTTTATCTAATAAAAAATGTGGTGGAGGTGTTCTTGTAGCAGTTAGTGTTGATTATAATTGCGAACAAATTGAATCTTGCAAATGTAAAGAATTCGACCATGTTTGGGTCAAATGTCTTATTGGAGAACAAGTTCATATTTTTGTAGCAGTATATTTTCCTCCAGAATATGCGAGAAAAGATTCGTATGAACTATTTTTTAGTATTGCAGGTAATATCATTTCAAAGTTTGAGCCCGAAACAAATGTTCGTACATATATGGTGATTTTAACCAGAGGGCAGCCAATTTTATTATTGACAATGAAAATGAGTCCCTTTTGATACCGATTGGCAGGGGAAAATGAAACGCTCCGTACTTTCATTTGACAAAAGTTCTGAAATCGGGCTCAATCAAGTAAATCACGTGAAAATCAGAATAATTGCTACTTAGATTTAATGTTCACTAATATGACCGACGATTTTTGCGTATCAGAGTCACCTACTCCTCTTTGAAAAATGAAGTGTTCCACACTGCAATTGAATACTCCATATTCGTGCACGACAAAACCACAATGATAGATAATAATTTATCCGAACCATACTATGATTTTAGTAGGGCTAATTATGTACTTATCAAAGAAAATTGAATAGTATTGACTGGCAAACTGTACTACGTGATCATGCTGTAGGTCCAGCAGTGGATGCGTTCTACCAAATTTTGTATGATATTTTAGAACAAACAGTGCCCATGAAACAAAAGAGAAAATCTAGTCTCAAATCACCAGTGTGGTATAACAGACTGGTTACTAATCTCAAAACAGGAAACAAAAGCTCATAAGGCATACAAGAGAAATAAAAACTGATGAAAATCTATCACTTTATCTGGCCATATGCGATCAACTGAGATTAGAATTAAAAAATGCATATGAAGAGTACATATTATACGCGGTAGAGAATAATATTAAGTCAGACCCTAAATCTTTCTTTAGCTATGTTAAAGAAAAACGTAAGTCCAAGAACTTTCCGTCAAAAATGCATCTAGACAATATGACTGGCAACACAACAAATGACATTAGCAACTTATTCGCTGATTTCTTCCAGGACATCTATACTTCTCATGACGATAATGAGCGTGACTTGCAATATTTCTCATACCTCCCCGAGCCAATGACGGACATTTCAGTTGATAATTTATCTGTCAGGGAAATTTACATGCGCTTGAAACCTTGGATGCTTCAAAGGGTGCTGGACCAGACGGCTTACCACCTATATTTTTAAAATCTGTTTCAAAGGAGCTAAGTTAAACCTTTATTTTGGTTGTTTAATTCGTCATTGGAATCCAGCGTTCTTCCTGCTGTTTGGAAAGAATCTTTTGATCCCAATTTTTAAAAGTGGAAAAAATCTGATATTAGAAATTATCGTGGGTTGCTATATTATCAAGCATCCTGAAACTTTTTGAATCTATCATAAATGATAATATATTTGCAGGTGAAGACATTAATTTCTAATCAACAGCATGGTTTTGTTAAAGGGCGATCAACAGCCACTAATTTGATACAATTTGTTGCTTTCTTTGAACGTAATGGACAAAGGAAATTGTGTTGAAGCGCTGTACACTCGATTTTAGTAAAGCATTTGACAGAGTTGATATTCCACTGTTGCTTTTTAAATTATCCAAAATGGGATTCAATCCTGGGCTACTGAAATGGATTGAATCTTACTTGACTCAGAGAACGCAAAAAGTAAGATCTGAGGAAAACTTTCAACAATTGTGAACGTTACTTCGGGCGTGCCACAAGGGTCTCATCTTGGTCCATTATTATTTATTTTATTTATCAATGATATAGAACACATTTTGAGCTTTCTTCATGTTTCAATATATGCAGACGACATGAAACTTTTCATGGAGATATGTGAGACATCGGACCTTGAATTATTTCAAAACGAAATGGACAATTTCTACATATGGTGTAAGAAAAATTTTGATAGATCTTAATGTAAAAATGCAATTCCATTTCGTTTACCAGAAAACATCGCAATATTGCAGAAACTCTATTAAACTCGGCCAGAAAACTGTTGAAAGATGCAGTCAAATTAGAGACTCAGGTGTTATACTCGATCTCTAAATTAACTTTTGCCGAACATTATAATAATATCATTTATAAAGCAAGCAACATGCTTGGGTTTATCAAAAGGTTTAGCTTGAACTTTAATGATCCATACACCATCAAAACGCTGTACATAACATATGTGAGACCCCTTCTGAATATTGTAGCATAGCTTTGGTCTCCATATCAAGATACACATGCAAGCTGTATAGAATCAGTTCAAAAACAATTTTTGTTATTTGCCCTACGAAGGTTAGGTTGACGACTTTACCTATGCCGTCCTATGAGTCACGATGTATGTTGATTAACTTAGATGGGCTTAAAAAGAAGAGAATTTGCAATGATAGCTTTCCTGAATGATGTTATTATGCAGAGAGTAAACACACAAGAGATTTTAGAAAATCTCAACTTCCATGCTCCCTCTCGCTTCCTAAGAAATAGACAATTATTTTACATAAACAGTCAAAGAACAAACTATGCAAAGAATGGACCTTTAAATAGATGATGTCGTGTATAATAAGTATTGGCGATTTAGTAGATGTGGACAATGAATAAAAAAGAGCTTTGAGGAAAATTTTCTTTTCACGGTTAGGGTAAATTAAGATATAACGAATAGACTTTTAAGTACTATTTGTAAAACAAACCGTTCTATAAAGATTGACGCCAAATAAATAAATAAGAAGCCGAATGGGTACGCCGTTTGTCCCCGTTCTTAAGATGGATTCGTCGATCCGGCTGTTTGCCGACTATCGCATTACAGTCAACCCGTTTCTGTTAGGGTAATCGTCATCTTTTCCTGTCATCGATGAAATCTTTGCATCGTTGCAAGGAGGAAAATAATTTCAAAACCTCGACCTGAAGAATGCGTAAAGAAATGTGCACACCAAAAGTAGTCGTCGAAATGCCCCAATGCAGCGTCTCTCCGTGTACGCTTTGCTAATCCGATCACTACTACACGAATATTAATGTATGTGCTACGATGAAGACGTCGTTTGGCTACAGTAACCTTTTATTCAGTAAAATGGCGTCGAATCAAGAACGCGTGCAGCGAAGCAACTTTGTACAAAAGAGTGGAAAATTCAGATATGTCGCACGGCGATATTGCCAAGTCATTAAAAAATCGCAAAATCGACCGTTACTAAAGTGCTAAAAACATTCAGCAGCGCTTAATCTTAAAGAGAAAGCGTCGGTTCCGGAGGTAACCATGATTTCGTTTCGTCGCGGAGAGGAAGAAAGTGATTAAAGAATTTATGAAGAAACCGAATATCTCCGTTCGTGATGTGGCGAAAAAGTGAAAATGTCTCCATCGTTCGTCCAGCGAAAAAGTGCAGGCTTGAAATCATTCAAAGTAGGTGTTGTCCAAATCGTAACGACAGCCAGAACAAGAGCGCAAAATCTCGATCGAGAAAAATTATGACATACTATGCTGAAGGAATACGACTGCACAATATTGGACGACGAAACATATTGCAAAGCTGACTTTAAGATACTGACTACAGTTTTATACCCCGTTGCAAAGAGGAAATGTTGCTGATCGTTCGAAGCAAAAAAAATTGTCGAAGTTCCCAAAAAATACCTCGTATGGCAGGCAATATGTGGATGCGGTCTCAGAAGCGACATCTTCATCACGACTGGCACTCTAAATGGACAAATTTACGTAAAGAATGTCTGAATAAACGATCTGTTGCCGTTCATTCGGAAACACAACGGTTCGGTGCTGTTCTAGCCTGACCTGGCATCTTGCCACTATGGAAAACTGGCTAAGTATTGGTACATTGCCAATGGTGTAAATATTGTCCCAAATTATTGCAATCCGCCATCGAAAAGTATTGGGCTCTGGTCAAGAGGAATCTTCGAAAACGAATAGCGTAGCAATTGACAGAGAAAGCTAGGCGTAAGTGTCAGAAAGCTGCAAAATTGTGACGGATGACACTGTGCAAAAACTGATGGAAGGTGTCAAACGAAAGGTGCGGGCATTTGGATATAACAGGTCAAATTGACTTAACTGTATATGTTTTATATTTGTATTTTTATGAAGTCTTAAATAAATGATTTACTTTTGATTTTCTCATATTTTCCATGTAATACCACTAATTTCCCGTTGACTACTTTTTGTGTGCACATTCTTTATTATCAGCTGGAAAAGGGTACTGAAACGAAGAAAATTCTGGCCTGGAGCACGTACAGAGGTGTGTACTGGATGAACCGACTTCCGTTTGGCACAAAACCAGCTTGTTCCATTTTTCAAGCCACATTGGAGAAAGTTCTTCAGGGCTGTTGTGGCACATAATCTACCTTGATGATATTATGGTGTCAGGCAAAACCGTAAACATTTGGTGAATCTGGATGCAGTGTTGACTCGACTCAAGTTTTCTGGATTTCTACTCAACAGGACGAAGTGTGAATGTTTCATGCAACAAGTCGGTTATCTTGGTCACGTTATCGAGGGAGGCTTACACAGTTTTTTTTTCACGTTTGGCCAACTGTTGGAAGCCGTTATACGCAACTGCTGAAGGATAATGTCAAGTTTTCCTTGGACGGAGCACCGGCAGAAGGCTTTCGAGACAGCGAAGAAGCTACTGCACACTACGATCAGAAGCTCCCGATCAAACTCTATTGTGACGCTTCAAATGAAGGAATCGGAGCAGTAATTGTCCATGAATTTCCAGACAAAAGGGAGCGACCAATCTCATTTGCGTCTCGACTATACAAGAAGCATGAAATTGGATACTCGGTTATCGACAAGGAAGCACTGGCCATCTATTACGGGATAAACAACTTCAGGAATTATTTGCATGGCCGACATTTTGTTCTAATGACTGACCATAAGCCTTTAACCAGTCTGTTCAGCCCCAAAGGTGTTCCGGAGACGGCAGCTGGACGATTGCAACGATGGGCACTACGAGATCCAACATGTTAAGGGAGTTCAAAATGTCCCAGCAGATTATTTGTCCCGATACCCTGTTGGCAACGACGAATGTGAAGAGAATGAGGACGAAGTTGTAAGTTTCCTGAATTTCGTGGAGGCCGAAACTCGTTCGCTGGTGGAGCGCAAACAGATAATAATGGAGAGTCGCTGCGATAAGACATTGAGCCGTGTTGCTGAATACGTGAAATCTGGTTGACCAAGTACTATTCAAGAGGAGGATCCGAAAACATTCTTCCAGAAACGGAACGAGCTTACTGTGGAGGAAGGAGTGTTACATTGATAAGAAATGCGAGCTGTGCTTCCAGCAAAGACCTGAACAAGCGAGCTGTGCACCGCAGCACCTAAGCGATCATCACCGTGGCGTTTACACGTGGATCATTTACGTTTCGAGTACAGATTTTCTGGTGCTGCTGGATAGTTTCAGTAAGTGGATCGAGGTGTTTTACGTACGTACCGTAATCTCGCGGGAAACGATTGAGAAGATTTACGAGTTTGTTAGCAGATTCGGTTCCATCGGAACGCTGGTGTCTGATAATGGGTCTGCGTTTGCTTCGGAGGAGTTTCAAGATTTTTGTGGACAGCTCCGTATAGCCATGTCCAATGGTGCTGCGGAGAATGCAGTGAAGACTGCGAAAACGCTTTGAAGAAATTGTCATCGGATCCTGCATTCCAATGGAAGTCAGTGGCGCTCGCAGCTAAGCTCCTATTTGGAGATGTATCCAGCCACCAGACAGCTCTTTCAACTTAATGTTTGGCAGAGAAATGCGTATCCGGTTCGATAAGCTGAAGGCAGATCGTGAGAGGTGACAACGCGAAACAATTGAAGATCACAATGTCAAGAAAAAGAACATAACTTTCGAGGTCGGAGAAACAGTTTATGCCAGAGATTACCGTAATCCAAAGAAGCAGTCGTGGATACGAGCCAAGATCGTCGAGAACATTGGTGCAGTACTGTATGAAGGCGTATCGGAGGGCTTAGGAGTGCTTGATAACTCCGGAGTCATCAGCTGCTAAAGTATCCGTTCGACTACTTCGAGAACGATATGAAGCGTACCACAAACGGCAATGTGCAGCTAAATGAAGAAGCTGGAAGTGAAACGGATTATGGCTCAATGGATGAATCGGATCAAGGAGGAACCGACAATACACCACGTCGCTTTGGGGGAGACTAGCTGTGGCATATTGATGGCGTTGCGTTGAAGTTGTGCTTGAAGGCGTTGCGCATAACATGGCAGTGACTCGTGCTGGTGCTATGCAACCAAGGCTTTTCTCATCAAAGCAAACATAATTCAACATTTCTCGAGTACTTTTTCAAACAGACGTATCTGATTTTGTAAACAAAGAGGGGAAGTAAAATTCAAACGTAAATTTCTCAAAACTCTCAGCACCCTCAAGGAAAGTATCATTAGCATGATGTTAGAGAAGTGTTATTCCTTGTGTTGTTGGCCTTAGTTTGGATAAAAGTGCTAAGGGTTTTAAGAATTTAACGTTTGAATCTTACTTCCCCTCTTTGTTTACAATATCAGATACGTCTGTTTGAAAAAGTACTCGAGATTTTATAATTATTCCATTGTCATCGTTCAATAAAGACAGAAGCAACTTTTCAAGCTAAATTCTTTAAATATCTTACAGTTACTGTTAATTTCGTTGCTACTACACCAAAAAGTTCAAATGGTGGCAAAAAAAGGCGCCACACAAAAATTACTATTTTTGTTATCATATCTTGAGAAATTGCCCATGTTGATCCACACAGCGTGTTTTGAAATAAATGATGATTTTTCCCACATCCAATGTTGCATTTTGTCTCCGAGGTATGATTCATAGCAAAAAATGAAACAAAATCATGCGAAATCGCAATAACTCTTGCTATTTTATTTTAGGTTTAGAGACCGAGAACATTTTGTTTACGGAAAGGATGCATGAGACCTGGACTTACTTCTGGATAGTAATGAGATGTTTTAAAGCATGGTAAGCGAAGAATCAAGTAAAGCGAGTAAAATATTTAGTCTTGTAATCGGTAATCTATTCAACTAGTTATGAAGATGCGCAAAATAAATTATTTTGATTTGAATTTCGGTTTAAACCAACAACAAGGATGCTGTTGCGACCACTTTTGAAATCTGATGATGGTTTGAATTATGAGATCAAAGAAATTCAGAATCAGCAAAACCACCAGTTGCATGAGGGGTATTTAGGTTAACGATACAAATAACTCACCCGACGTCTAGGAAAAAAAATCATATATCAAAATTGCTTTCCGGTTTGAATCGATTTATACCAACAGTATGAACGCTGCTGGGTGTGATACCAGTTTGCTTGATCCTAGGTTTGCTGTACCAATAGTGAGGAGCATAATTTATTACCTATCTCACCGAGTAGGCCAAACTCCAGATTTTTAGTAAAATCATGAGCACATATCTGGATTTAGCACGTCAAAATCTACCAAACGCACCAAATTCCGGGACGATGGGTGCAAAACAGTTTCACAGATAGTGATGCATGAGAAATCTACTTTGCTCAAAGTAGGGCTATATGTTTAGTGGAACTTTTTTCCAGGATTTAGAATTTTAGGTTTTCGATTACTTTGTTCAGGTCCATTTAAAATGATCTTAGGTCACTTCAACTTTGTTTTAATGGCTTGATGCATATTCGGACATTTTGTTAATTAACAATACTCTCTTACATTATATTCAAACTTACCCTTCGCCCAGCGTGGTTGTTGTGTAAGTTGATCTGTGACTGGATGTCACCGCCCTTCTCCCGCGTGTCCAGAAACAGTTCGGAAAATTCCACCCCGAAGGCCATATTGTGCGAGCAGCCACCCCATTTCCAGCGGCTTGCCTGTTTGGTTTTCAGCTTCTTCAAACTATCGTCCACCAGGATGCTGTTCTCGTTGATGGCATCCAAAAAGCGTAACTTTTCCTTCTCCAAGCTTTCGCGCAACGATTTCGTCATTCCCTTCCGATTGACCGAGGGATCACAGCCGCACGAGATTAGCCTTCCCTGGGCACAGGCACGCGCCACACTGTGCGTGACTCCGGCGGAAGCAACTGCGTACGCGAATGCACTCTCTCGGTATCCTGAAAGTCAAAATAAATAAATCGAAAAAAAGTCATTAATAGAAAACGGAATTCCCATTCGCCATGAAATCAACGTTCCCCTTTCCATATGGGAGTAAATCAAACAAACACACATCAATCGTAACGGTTAACCAACCGAACGTGTCTTCCAATTATTTACTACTCACGGGGGTTCGATCCTGTCTAGTTTTGAGCCGCCCAAGTGATAGTTAATTAAATAATTTATTTACAGCATTATTTATTGGAAGTTGGTCTGTGGTCACGATCCACCTCCGGAGATCGGCAAGACAATGATCACTGCGCAGATCTCGCCGGTGGAAGATGATGATGGCAAAGGAAAATCGATGAATATTATTTGCTTTTCCACAACTCTGTGTGTCGTTGATCGTTGCTGTCGTTGTTGTCGTTGTCGGTATATTGGGGAGTGGTGATCTCACGACCGATCAGATCCCACAACTTTCGCCCCTCTTCCCGTGTTGCCAAGTGTGTCGTCAAACGGGCTGTCAGGCGCAGCCAGGAATCGTTTGTGTGTGATTTTGAAAGGAAGCCTCTCTGTCTCTCGTTCTCGCTGAGTTGTTTGTGTGCATTTCGCTACAACCCGGGAAGAATCTCGATCTCGACGTCGTCGATCGTTCGGGCTGCGACGAGACACGACATCACATATCGCGGCCTGATCCATCCGGTACGCTCAGCAGAAGAAATGCATCTCGAAACCGAAAACAATCAACCAATAAATTTTGCTGCATTTGTATGGAAATTAAATTGAAAACTGCTTCGGTTGTTGGTAGTTGCCTTCCTTGCCGTTTGCGGTTGGTTGGATGGTGCCCGGTGATTTTTGAATTATTTATTACATTCAGCAGCAGTTTGTGAGCCGTGCTTGATAAGATTGTTGCTGCTGAGCGGGTATTGACTGTCACAGGATCAGCCACTTTGTTCGTTGAAATGTAGACTGTCGTTCAGAGTGGCCCAACGGCGATTACGTTTAGGTTATTTTTTTTGCTGTTCGGAGTGCTTTGCATTATTTTATGAAAACTAAACAATAAGATTTTTATCGTGTTACGAGAAATGTAACATATTCATAGGCATTTTTGGGGTGCTATAATGTGAAAATAAGCTGACGTTTGGCATCATATTTTTGGAACATGTCATATTTGGTGTTTAGTTTATGGGTTAGTCTATTTTTCTTAATTCAATTGATACCAATCATGTATTTTCAGGGTAAATGATTCTAATACTGATCAAATTTCACGATAGAAAATTTTAAGAAATACTTTGCGTATAAATTTAATTGACAAAATAAGCTTTTTTAAATGATATCCAGAGGTAAGTTCTCACATAAAAAAACAAACATATTTTAGTATACTTTGGATAAAAATTAATTGATTCTAATTTAAAAAAGTTTATAGAATATCTCTAAAATTAACTTGACTTGCAAACGGATGATTTTTGAAACATCGCTGAGTCATTTTTCTAAAAACAGCAAACATCCATAATTTGATCCAGTTGATAGCTGATGATAGTTACAAGAGCAATTTAAATTCTTAGTTCGTCTATTTAAAAAACAATATGAAGGGGAATTAGAAGAAAAATTAGTAATCTCCATTTAATTCCAACTACCTTCTGCTTATCTTCGACAGATACGCGTATTTCGTCAACAATGTGCAGAGTTCTTCAGTGTCTCAGTACTAATAACTCGACTTGAGTCGAGTCGATTCGAGTTATAAGTCGAGTTATTAGTTCGAGACACTGAAGAAGTCTGCACATTGTAGAAGAAATACGCGTATCTGTCGAAGATAAGCAAAGGTAGTTGGAATTAAATGGAGATTACTAATTTTCTTCTAATTTCTAGTTACAGGTATTCCACTAAACAGCTCAAACCCTCTAGGATTCAATATGAAGGGAATTTTAGTGAATTTAGTAACTTAATTGTAGGAACAAATGTTGTTACAACCGCTCAGCTGAAAGAAAACAACAAGGTCGTAGGACTCTAAATGTTAGCCATTTGGATTATACAACGCAACATTTTTTCAATTAACCTTTTCAGGCCTAATTTAGTACAGGCGTTGATTTGATGTTACTAATATAGAAACGATAGACGCGAGGAACGACATATTTTTTAAGACGTGCTTTGTCGTTAAAACCTGAAATTTAAAACTTAAGATCTACAGTTGTAAAAATAGTTTTATCCGCTATAGAATGTTAGGATAAAGGGTGTTCCGATCAAAACATGGTCAAACATTAATGTGTGTGAGTCGATCAAAGTTTTTATTAATAAGTCAAATTCTTTTTGTTTTTCAAGTTCAGTTAATACAGAATACAGGCGAAATATTCAGTTAAGCTTCCTTTTTACCAAATGCGAATTACCGGCCATAAGATTTTGTACAGTCTCCTTGTCCACTTTATTCGCCGCAGAATGCCAGTTTGCCTTGAACTGTTTCTCGCTCACAACAGCTTTTTGAGTTTTCTTAAGAATCCGCTTGACGATGGCCCAATATGGTTCGATTGAGCGAAGCTCTGGCGTGTTGGGAGGGTTCTTGTCATTGGGCACCACTTGAACGTTGTTGGCAGCATACCACTCCATGACCTTTTGTCTGTAATGGCAAGATACCAGATCCAGCCAAAATAGAACGGAACAATTGTGTCGCTTCAGGAAAGGCAGTAGAAGTTTTTGTAGGCACTCGCTCAGATAAATTTCCTGGTTTTCGGTTCCGGTCGCAATGTAAACGTTGCTCTTCAAGCCACAGGTACAGATGGCCTGCCACACCAGATATTTCTTCTCGATCATTGACAGTTTAATGTGCTTGAAAATATCTGCCACCTATCCCAGACCGGTTGCCGTGTTAAATTCCTGTCCAGAAAGCTGATTAAAGTCTGCCTTGACGTAAGTTTCATCGTCCTGTACCACGCAATCAAACTTCATAAGCATGGTCGTGTTTAACTTTCGCGATCGTGCTTTGACCGACGTGTTTTGTTTATCGTCGTGGTTTGGAGTCAACGCTTTCTTGTAGGTCAACAGTCCAGCTCGTGTTTTAGCTCTATCCACGGTTAAAGCTGCCTCTACCAGCTTCTTTGCGACATCTCGGACAGAGAGGTTGGAGTTCCGCTCGAAACAGCGGGCAGCTCTTTTTGTCGTCGCTGTGGCCAACTTGGCGTGAGAGTAGTTTGCATTTACGCCATGCAGGTGCAAAACTTTGATGCGTGAAGCAACCTTCCTTCAACGACAATTTGATAACTGAAGTACTTTTCTCAAAATCAAAATAGAGGCATGATGCTTCAAAATGAGGAGTGTGCAAATTTTTTTAATGCACGGTTTATAAAGCTGCTGTTACAATGGTACACCTTAAGTTTTGAAGGACAGTTTGAATGACCTGAAGTTAAAAATGTTTGAAAATTTATAGTAACTTTGTAAAGCCAACTTCTGTACAGTCCTAAGTTCTGAACTGAAGGTCAGTTTTTATGAACTTGAACATCCCAAGTTACCCGGATAATGACTGGCGACATTACAGACGATTCACTGAATGTGTTTTAGTACATGTCGTCGCCTTTCATAGGTTATAAAGCTACTGTAACGGCTGTAGATCCTAACATTTGCACTCAACTGCAGTTCTGGTGACCTGGAACATCGCAAGATATCTGATAATATCTGTTTACCTTTCAAAAGACTCACTTAATTTGGTCAAATACATATTGTTACTTTGTTTGGTCCAGAACGTTACAGTTACAGCTGTAGATTTTTAGTTTTGAACTCCAGGATTGTTTGGATAACTTTGAACATCCGATGATTATCTCATGATTTTAAGACATTTAATAAATATCTTCCAATACACATCGTAGCTTTGCATAGCCCAAAAAGCTTTTGTTGCAACTGTAGCTTCTACGTTCTGATCTCAAGGATAGTCTGACCTAGCAGATGTCATATTGCCTTTTAATGTTTGTTGCCCTTTAAAAATATTATTTGAACATATGTGAATATTTATTGTAACTTTGTATTGCCTAAAAATTACTGTTATAACTGTAGACCTTAAGTACTTAACGTCAGTTTGGATGACCTGCACCATCTCAAGGTTATCTTTTTGTGTATTTTTACGTTGGAAAATATTCACTCAATATGCTTCAATACGTGACGTTACTTTGTATAGCCTAAAAAAGTACTGTTACTCTGATTATTTCAAGTTCTATACTCCAGGACGGTTTGGATTACTTAGAGGATCACAAAGTTATAAAATACTGATTGTTGACTTTCCAAATGATTCATTTAATATGATTGAATACATTTAGTAACATTCTGTAGCCCAAAACGCTACTGGTACAAATGTAGATCTTATATTTTGAACTTAAGGACAGTTTGAATGACTTAGAATATTCCAAGATTGCTGAATTACGACTGTTTACTTTCCACACTGTTCAATGAGTATTGTTAAATACATATTGTCTCTTTGGATAATTTAAAAACCTACTGTTACAACTGCATATCTTATGTTCTGAACTAAAGAATTGTTTGGATAACCTAGATCATCCCAGTTTATCTCATAATGTTTTTTTTATGTTCGAAAATATGGTTGCATATGGACACTGAATATGGTTGCATATGTAGCGCAGCTTCGTATTGCCCAGAAAACTATAGTTACTACTGTAGATCTTAAGTTCTGAACTCAAGGACAGTCTGGATGAGCTAGAACATTACAAAAGCATGAAGTGATACCGCAACTTTATATAGTACGAAAATCGTAACTTTACACAATCTTAAAAGCTACTGTTACAACTGTAGATCTGAAAATCTGAACTCAAGTTCATTTTGGAAAAACCAAGATCATCCAATAAAGATACGAAAATATTTAACTTTTATCAACGAGAATTTATAAATGCGTATGCATCTGTATCATATTCTAAAACTTAGCTTTACACTATTAATAAAGCATTTATTTTAGTTTTGTTGAACTTGTTCATATTCAAGAAGTTCTGGGTCGTCAATTATGCCTTTTGGGGTTATGTTTGACTCCTTAGGCCTGAAGGGCTGAATATGTTTTTTAAGAAAAGGCTTAATATTTCTGAGTTCTCCAATAGTATCTGGCCCTAAATCCACAATTTTCAAATTCGATTCGATTGAAGAGTAGAACAATTTTTGAACGATTGGGTCAAAATTTTGAAAATCTCTTGGAAAACGACTGAGATATCAACGCCCATGGCGATCGCTAAGCCAATTGCTACAATCCCACACTGTCCAGAACGACATCTTGTGGGTTCTCTTTTTGAGAACTGTTCCAGAGAGTGATAGGAAAATTTCACGGTTCCAAAGTGATGGTTTGGGGAGGAATTTGCAAGCGAGGCAAACGAAAGTTTTAGAGAAAGGTGTCAAGCCATATGTACAAGAGGTGTTCGGAGATGATCACTATGTGTTTCAGCAGGACGGAGCGCCATCGCATACTGCAAATATCGTTCAGGGCTGGTGCCGAGAAAATTTGACCGACTTTTTGGACAAGAATGAATGGCCTCCCAGTTCACCAGATCTGAATCCCTTGGATTATTTCGTATGGTCATACATGCTGGCAAAGGTAAATGACCACAGGGCATCTAATATGAACCAATTCAAAACCGTAATCAAACAAATTTGGGACGAAATGCCGATGGAAGTCGTGCGTGCCACCTGTGCCGGTTTCGAAAAACGTCTGGAGCTGGTCTTGAAGGTTAAAGGCGGTGTTATTCCAAAATATTGGGTAAAGTTATCAACAGAATCTGGATTATTAATTTGAAATAAATAGTCTTATTTTGTATGAGAATATATTGGACACGTTGTAAGTCTGTTTCACTTTGAATTTGGCCACACAAAATGGGTGGATCCTTCGAGCTGATTTAATGTACAAAAAATCTAAGGGTATCATTTTGTAGGTTTTTGCTAAGCTATAAGGAAAAATAAAAGAAATTATTCATCAGCAGTTCGGATGAATTTTGGCGAGCTTTTCACGGAATTCCACCCATCGTTTGTTGCAAATTACTACTGTCCGCCTTATTTGTCATCTTTTCTCATCATTTCTCCAAATCAGGCAAAATTTTGATTGTTTTGCCACAAATCCTTAATTTACACTTGTACATTGCCGAATCCCCAATCCACGTTTAGGGCTTTCTGGTATACATTTATTTACACGATATTTACAGTCGATTTTGGAAACTTGAGAACCATTGCGATCGTTTCTCTTGACCACATTGAGTTTTCAACATGAGTGTGCAGAATTCTCTCACGTCTTTCGTATTCCATTTCCGATAGCTTTTGAAAATGATGAATGTGAATGAATGAATCTTTCACCACTGAAAAACAAATACTCAACTTACTTTCACTGTTTTAAAAACACTTCCTGTCAAAAATACTTCTACGGATGCCGCACGAGAACAATGCTATCGCCACGACATCCATATTCGATTGTTTTTAGTAGGTTAGCACCAACCATTCCGGTTATCCAAGTATGAAACCCTTCGGGAAACTGCGATTCGATTCTTCCGGCAATTAAGTTCAGATGGATGAACCATTATAAAGACCGAACGAACACTCAAAAAAATCGACACGTTACATCCACGTGAAACGCACGTAATTTTCGTCCACTGCCAAAACCAGTAATAAGCACGTGGAATTCACGTAAGAGCTACGTGATTTCCGTGTAAATTCACATTCTACGGGAAAATCACATGAATGTTACGTGATTTTTCACGAAAAATTCACTGGCACGTAATTTTTACCTGATTTTACTGAAGAAAATTTGGTTACGTGTTCAGGTGGAAGTTACGTGAAATTTCACGTGAAAACAACGTGTCGATTTTTTTGAGTGAACACCTCAGACGGGAGTAGTTTTTTGGATGTAAACACGACAAAACCATCATCATCATCGTCATCAAGTGAACCAGTCAGTGGGAAAATAATAATATAAGTCGATTAGTAAATCAAAAATGCATTGGACTACATTTTGATTGTAAATTTTTTTAAATGCTGTATCTTGTAAATGACGTTGAATGTCTTGAAGTGTGGAAAAGTTTGATGAGTGCGAATGAATGAATATTTTTGGTTTAAATTTCAATTTTTATATAAAGGTTGTACGGAATCAAATTGCACCACTTTTAAACGGCTGTAACTTTTTACCCGATGGGTATTTTCTTTCGAAATTTTGGGTGGAACTAGTTCAGTGTGTACTTGTTTACGTATTTGTGTGTATTTGTGTCAGTTTCACTAGCAGGTGTGCAATTGTTTCGAAGATCGGAAATCGGAAGAACAGCAGCGGCACAAAGAAATTTTGCGCACGTACCTCGGAAATCCTCGGGAATGGTACAGTCTATGGTGTCTCGTGTTTGGAATCGGTACCACGAACGTTTGACAATCGATCGGAAAGAAAAAGGTGGCAAAAAAGGATCTCCGTATACTGTTAAGGATCACAAGCGGGTAGTTCAAGCTTTCAAGAGGAATCCCAACAGTTCAGTTCGAGATGTGGTGAAGAAACTGAAACTAACCAAAACATTCGTGCAATATGCGAAAAACCGTGAAGGTCTACACACGTACAAAGTCTAAAAGCCGCCTAATCGCGATGAACGGCAGAATATGGTAGGTAAAATACGTGCACGGAAGCTCTACACCCAGAAGTTGCCGAAACCACATTGCCTCGTTATGGATGATGAGAAATATCCCAAGTAACATTGCCAAAACCATCCAGCTTTATTAAGTTTTATTAAAGTTTTATGAAAACCACTAGAAATCAATTCAGTTTCATTATGGCAGCAAGAGGTGCCAACAGGTTTCAAATTTTAATCAGGTTTATAAGAACCTACATGGCTTCTTTACAACGATCTTAAAACCTTGACTTTTAAAATAACTTTTAACTCCTGTCAAAGGTTTTATTTTGACTTTATAAACTCATAAAATGCTGTTTTGAAATGCCGTTTTAAAACTCATTCATATTATCTTACTATGGTCAGTTGAAAAACCATTTTAAAACCATTTGCTTCCAGTAAATGCATTAAACGGCTGATTGGCATGGAGGAAATCTACCAAACGACCAGATTGTTTTATAGTAGCTATTGGTAAGATAAATTGGCTTTCTGGCAAAACTGTGATATCTCCCAATGGCCATATTGGAATATATGAAATAATTGAAATGTGGAAAAATAAATACACCAAATTTTAAGTGTAATACAATCGAACTGTAGATCAAATACCAACTTCGGTATTCTTTAAGATAACCTTATAGAATTTCATCAATTTTCAGGAGATTCATGATTAATTTATTGAATATATTTCTTTCAGTTTTGTTTTTGTTGTTGTAAACTCGCATAATTTCCGAGGCGCATTAATTTTCGGCTCTTATCGTGCCAATATTCACCATAAAATTAAATGCGCATATGATTTGGAGCATGCTACGCGATAAAAAAAACTCCATTTGTTTTGGATATTTTGCTATCAAACATAATTTCCCGCAACACTAGAACTTTTTTCTTAGCCATTATTTACTGTTGAATGAATCAGAAGAGAGGAGAATCGAACAAAGCAGAACAACAAAAACCAATCCCGATATCGCCGTGAAGTTTGACAGCTGTGGCCTTTTGGCCCTATGCTGGTTTGGATGGCAGCCAATAGGTTTTATGATGGTTCTCAAGTGGTCATAACATCTTTCACTAGCACATTTTCAAAATCTTTATGGTCTTAGAAAGGTTTTATTAATTTGTTTTCACAACCGTCTATAGAGTGGGCCACTTTGTACACATTTCGGCTTTAAAGATGCATATAGGTGGTGTTGGTGAACAATACAGTTTTGAATGTAGTTTCATCAACAAAGCCGGGAGGAGTGCTATGCGGCTGGAATAGAACCAAAATTGTTACTTGGGATGTAAAAGCAGACTTCCGACAGCTTCCGGGGCTCCAGTTTTTCACTACTCATCATGAATTCGATGTCCCTGAGGACGTTAGAGAGTAGAAGACGGCAAAGTTTGCCTAAAAACATATGATTTGGCAAGCAATTTGCCAACGGGAACGGTCAATGGACAGGTGTACCTATGGGAATGCTTCCAAAAGCGTCTACTTCCTCTTCTGAGGTCACACAATGGCCTCGTGTTATTCGAAAGAGATTTTGGAGTAGTACAAGGCTAATGAGGTCAATTTCGTGCCGAAGCATCTCAACCAGCCGAACGCACCGGAACTGGGCCATCTTGAAGCAGGTACTTTGGAAGCATCATAAGGAAGTGAAATCGGAGGAATATATGAAGAAAAAATTGATTACCACGTAATAAAAAGTTGGTGCAAATGTTGTACAGGATCTTATAAGTAGTGTTAATAAGAAGGTTCGTGCATTTGGATATGGAATTGAAATTGAATATAACAAACATGGGAAAATATTCATAACATGTTTGAAGATGATTGGTTGAACGGGCAAAGATTGTCGAATATCTGTATGTGTTGCAATTTGATTGCGTACACCCTTTAATAAACATATAATCTCATGACACTCGTACAAAAACTACTAGTTCTGCAAATAATGTTGTAGGAAAAGAATCTGAAGGTATATGAAAAACATTCATTATTAATTACTTGGTACTGATTTGGAGATCTTGTACGATTCACTTACAAAGTGAAGAAGAAAACATACTGTAGAATTTATGTAATATGTATACAATCAATTTACCTTATCATGTATTCTCTAACTGTCAGTACTATTATCTATTTTTTCATAATATTTTCCTGTATGATTGCTAAGGATTTCCAGGGTGCTTGATTTTTGCATATTCTTAATGCTTAAATTTCTTAATAAAAATTCAACAAAGGCAACACAATATGTATATGCAAAACCGTCATCTGATTTGCCATTCCGCAACCGTACAGAGCCAATAAACATATGTCCAGGAGATAATTTAAAGCATTTTTTCTCCTCTCTCCGGGTTCGCTTCCCCGCTCGAGTGCCGTTTGCGGTGCACTAATATCACTTCATTCCGCGTCAACAGCTAATTCCGGTTTCTCACTTCTTCCCGCCATGCGCAGAACCTGCCTTGAACTCTGCGGGCACTCTTGGCTATTATTTGTTTTAATTTAATAACTTACTAAAGTGAACGATCATTATCGTTAATCGAGTTAATCAAATCGCGTAAAGCGCACATTCCACCGGAGCAGCAACATGCGCACAGCCATACGCACACAGACACGAAATGCCCAGTGTAAAGGATAAGCGCAATATTAAATCAAATTGAATTTAATTTGAAACATTACTCAAATTGCACCTCAGCTCCGGTTTCTCCGTATTCTTCTTCTTTCATTTGGAGGAGATAGCTCGAGCTGCGGCAAAAATGGCCAGCCGGGTATTTCTTCCCATCGCGTACCTCCTATCTTGTGTGCGAAGAAATGCGGATAATCGATTAAGGCTGCCTAGCCGAGCGCCGCCGTTTCAGCTCTTTGTGGAAATGTGTTGGCAGCACACAAAGACGAGAGGGGGAGAAAAATCGAACCCATTCATAAGGGTAGGCTCTTTCTCTTATCACACTTTTACATACCTACGTTGTTAGATTTTCCGGCTTGTGTTGCAAAGTCTTTAACTGCCAATGGAACATAGTTTCAGTTCATTCAGCGAACATGATTGGCTAACCCGTCCGTCGATCGATACAGATCGAGTTGATCAAGAAAATTATAATTGAATTTAATGGTTATAATGCTGTTGGTTGGTTGCGGTCCGGCTGGTTTTCTTTTTTTATCAATCAACCACCGTGGTTGATCAATTATGCCATCTCGTTGCATTAAATGGCGATTCATTGATGGATTAAAGCAACAGGTTTCCTTTGTTAAGCGATGAGAGATGGGAAAGTTCAGCTTCGTTTCCTCATTGTATTCACAAGTGCCATTATTAACTCAAATAACTCAATTTGTCATGATCTTTCGTCAGAATCCGTTCGCCTTCTTCTCAATCGAACAGAAGCCCAACAGTCCCAATCATCGGAAAGCTGAGGTATAATTTGATGTTAATTCAATTCGATTCGCATATGTAAATGTCGATCACGTCAATCGAATGTCACCGCGTCGGTGCCGTCGGGAGGAAAATTTATATGCACAGAAAACATAATTTGTCATGGCATATACATATGTGTCAGTCAGTCGATTACGAATTGCATCGCACTAACTACCAGTTCGCGAAGTCATTCCGAATCCAGCCGTCAACCAGAGCCAGTCCGTCATTCAATCCACCAACAATCAATCGGTCGGTTGTGGCCCGGGGTCTTATTTACTCACACTCGTCGTGCGGTGACATTTTATCCCGCCACAACCCGCCACAAGCAACGATTTCAATGGGATCAAGAGCCTAGAGAGAATATGAATAACCAAGGCAAGACGTTTCCCCCTTTTATTTTCCGCTGGATGCCCGGAGACGAATTGATGCATTTCCCGCTTGCAACATTTCTCTTCTTTGCATTTGGTGAGCAATCGATCAATTCGACAACGGTTCACAATGTCGTTGGTTGTCGTGGTTAAGTCATTCGTCCATCCATCAGTTGACCAAACCCGGTTACAGCAAGACAAACGACGGACCTCGGAGTCAGCTGCGGAGTCGAAGATGCTACAAAAATTATTCACCCCCTATAAAACTGTGACTCACTGTCCTGCCACCGTAGTCACGTGTGGAACAATCGAATGGTTTGTTAGCAGATTTGGTTGCCTCTCGTCGTCATCGTCGTCTTCAATGGGAGCAAAAGCGAACGAGTCTTTGGGCATGCTGATGAAATCCCCTGTTTTCGGATTTCATGCTCATTCAAATGAAGTTATTTGAATATACTTATAGGCACTTGCTTTGATGTGATGTGCTTGTGACGTAACGAGTGATGGCAAAATATAGGTTGCATCATGAATGAATTGTGTTTTCAGTGAAAATCAATCCGCGCATTCGGGAAACTCTGTGGCAGTGGTGCAAAATGGGATCTGACATAGAAAGGACCTGCGCCCGAATTCCGGAGGTTGAAAAAATTAATGAAAAATCGCTTCAAGAAAAGAAATTCTCATAATGTCTTTCCAATCAATCAAAGAGAAAGAGAAAACCCCGATTTTGAGTGAAGAGAATTCATAGTTCGCACAATTTCCACCAGATGTCTTTGACAGCTACAGGGTGCGGCAGAAAATAATGCGAACATTTGTTCTATTTCTTTTCAAATCCCATTTTCAACTAATTCAAGCAATAATATCAACATTTTCGAGGGCAGTTATCTTTATAAAGTTCTTTTAAACAAATATATACTCGAGCCGACGCCGGAAGCCAGAGCATGCCTTTCGGACGTAGTCCTCAGACATTGACTGCCATGTGCGTGTTATGGTTGACTTCAGGGTTTTCACACTGGGGCGTGATGTTTTTGCAGGCTTGTGCTTCAACATATGCTCAAATCGGATAATCCAACGGATTAAGATCTGGACTGCTAGGGGCCACAAATCCTTCGGCCAAAACTTCATGTTATCGTTTAACCATTGTTGGGTTCGATTGGACGTGTGACACGGCGCTCCGTCCTGCTGTAGGACAACGTTTCGGTCCTCGGAGAAGTTGGCCTTCACCCAGGGAAGCACTTGGTCCTTTTAAATACCGATATACACTTCGGTATTGATTTTAACTCCAGCATCAATGAAAACAGGTGGCATTTTCAAACCGTTGGACGCCACCTAGCCAAACATCATGACACCAGCCGGATGTTTGGTTTGAAATTTGAATTTCACTTTTTCCGGAACGTTCTCTATTTTCTGCGATGAAATGAACCGGTCCGTGTGGCTGTTGGCAATAGAATCGATGCTGAAAAGCTTTTCGTCGGAGAACAGGATTATCATTTTTTCCTTCTTCAACAAGGAAAGCATTCTCTTGGAACGAGTCCTCGTAGTTCCTTGATCCGGTCCGTAATCAAGTGGCGTTTCACTCTGACTCTGGAAGATGCATGCAGGTCTTCTTTGATGATTCTCTGGATTTCTCCGAAATATTTGCTTCCTTTGCAGGTTTTCTTATGGAACACACCGGGTTGCGAGCAATTTTTGCACGGACCGATTAGATTACGTTCAGCGTGCGTACAAAGCGCGGATGTCCGCTTCCCGGCTTTCGCTGCTTAGGACCATCCTGTAGGGACTTTTTTATGCAGTAAACTGTAACCAAATGGCACCCTACCACCTTGGCAATCTCTTTCGGCTTCTTCTGGGTGAGCAACAAACTGGTGATCACTTGTTTCGCGAACATTTTGACGAATTTGCAATAAAACAAATAGAATGTTTGGATGCAGCACTTGAAAGTAAACATAAACAAATACACTTTCGACAAAAAATAGTCACTAGCGACACGAATTAACTCAATACTCAAGTTTGAACATTTTTGCATTATTTTCTGCCACACCCTGTATTTCCAGACTGGTTTTACAAAAAGGTCCCATATTCGCAAGTAGGTAAAATAAAATCCGATGCTGTCTTTATTGCTTAATTCCTAGAAACGGAAAACTAATGAAGAGCGGTTTTCTTACCGACAACCATCACATGAAGACGAAGTGTATCACGAAGCTAACAGCGAATTCTTTGATGAGGAATATTCCAGCTAGCAGTACCGGAATGACTTGTGAGCTGGTTGAGATCTCAACGTGTTTCGCACCATCATCAACAACAGCAAAAAGGGCGTATGAGGGTCCAGCTCCAGCTCCTCCTGTCATTCGGGGGACAACTACATGCCCAAGAACAACTGCAACACCAGCAAGAGAAAGACAACTCGGTAGATGCCAAACCTATTCAGACACTGAAATGCAAAATATGGAATCGCATGTATTTAAATACCTTGAAACCATGCAGACGGATAGGAAGGAACACATGAAGCGGAAACTAGAGCTGCAGGAGGAAATGTTGATGATCGAAAAACAGAAGCTTGCAATCAAGCAATAATAAGTTAATGTATTGAACTCAGTCAATGAAAATCTGCAGTTCTTGAACCGTAGTGGACCTTCATTCAGGAAACAAACTATTTTGATGTTAAATAAATCACTACAATGAACTTATATAACTTCTTTTTTTATGGATTTTGAAGAAAACTAATTTATTGTGACTATTTATTATTAAGGCCTCCCTTACTTTAGTTGATAGGTGCAGCTACAAAAAAGAGTCCCTTACAACCTAAGTGAAGATCTTTACAGAACTTCGGAGTAGTTTTTCCCAGAACAACGGGGAAATTCTTAGTAGAACAACGAGAAAGTTCGTCAAAGAACCACAGGGAAGTTATTTCGAGAAAGTCAGTAGTTGTTCTGAAAATTTCAGAGATGTTTTTCCGAGAACTTTAAGGAAATTCTTCCGTGAACGTCAGGGAAATTCTTCCAAGAGCTTCAGCGAAGTTCCATCGAGAACTTCAAGGAAGTTCTTTCGAGACTTTAGGGAAGTTCTTCCCAGAACTTCCGAAAAATTCTTCCGATAACTTCAGGTAAGTTCCATCGAGAACTTCAAGGCAGTTCTTCCGAGAGCTTCAAGAAAGTTCTACCGAGAACTTCAGGGCAATTCTTCCGATAAATTCAGGGAAATTCTTCCAATAACTTCAGGGAAGTTCCATCGAGAGTTTTAAGGCAGTTTTTCCGAGATATTCAGGGAAGTTGTTTCGAGAACTTCAAGGAAGTTTTGTCGAGAACTTCGGGGAAATTCTTCTGAGAAGTTCAGGGAAATTCTTCTGAGAAGTTCAGGGAAATTATTCCGAGAATTTCAGGGAAGTTCCATCAAGTACATAAAGGAAGTTCTTCCGAGAACTACAGGGAAGTTCTTCCGAGAACTTTAGGGAAATTCTTCCGAGAGCTTTGGGGAAATTCTTTCGAGAACTTCTGGAAAGCTCTATCGAAAACTTCAAGGAAGTTCTTCCGAAAAGTTCAGGGAAATTCCTCCGAGAACGTCGGGGAAATTCTTCTGAGAGTTTCGAGGAAGTTTTTTCGAAAATTTTGGGGTTATTCTTCCGAGAACTTCAGGAAAGTTCCATCGAGAACTATAAGGAAGTTCTTCCAAGAACTTCAGGGAAACTCTTCCAAAAGCTTCAGGGAAATTCTTTCGAGAATTTCAGGGAAGCTCTATATGTAACTTCAAGTAAATTCTTCCGAGGCCTTCAGCCAAGTTCTTCGAAGGGAAGTTTTTCAGCTAACTTTAGGAAAGTTTTTAAGAGAATTTTAAGGTTCAGGGAAGTTCCTTCGTGAACTTTAAAGAAATTCTTCCGGAACTTCGGGGAAGTTCTTTCGACAACTCTCTGAGTTGAGAACTTCGGGAAGTTCTTCAATCGGAGGAGAAGTTCTGGGGAATTCTTCCGAGAACTTTAGAGAAGTTCCATCGAGAACTTAAAGGAAGTTCTTCCGTGAACTACAGGGAAGTTCTTCCGAGAACTTCAGGGAAATTCTTTCGAGAGCTTCAGAAAAGTTCCATCGAGAACTTCAAGGAAGTTCTTCCAAGAACTTCAGGGAAACTCTTCCAAAAACTTCAGGGAAATACTTGCGAGAATTTCAGGGAAGCTCTATATGTAACTTCAAGTAAATTCTTCCGAGCCCTTCAGCAAAGTTCTTCCAAGGGAAGTTTTTCAGCTAACTTTAGGAAATTTTTTAAGAGAATTTCAAGGTTCAGGGATGTTCCATCGTAAACTTCAAGGAAATTCTTCCGAAAACTTAGGGGAAGTTCATCCGAGAACTTTCGGGAAAGTTTCCCGAGAACTTCGGGAAATTTTTCTGAGAATTTGGGATTTCTTTCAAGAACTTCAGGGAAGTTCCATCGAGAACTTAAAGGAAGTTCTTTCAAAAACTTCAGGGAAATTCTACCGAGAACTTCAGGGAAATTCTACCAAGAGTTTCAATTCTTCCAAAAGAATCAGGGAAATTCTTTCGAGACTTTCAGGGAAGTTTTATCTACAAATTCAAGGAAGTTCTTCCGAGAACTTCAGGGAAGTTCTTCCGAGAACTTCAGGGAAGTTCTTCCGAGAACTTCAGAGAAATTATTCAGAGAACTTCAGCAAAGCTCTTCCAAGGGAAGTTTTTTAGATAACTTCATGTTCCATCGTAAACTTCAAGGAAATTCTTCCGAAAACTTAGGGGAAGTTCATCCGAGAACTTCGGGAAAGTTTCCCCGAGAACTTCAGGGAAATTTTTCTGAGAATTTGGGGGATTTCTTTCAAGAACTTCAGGGAAGTTCCATCGAGAACTTAAAGGAAGTTCTTTCAAAAACTTCAGGGAAATTCTACCGAGAACTTCAGGGAAATTCTACCAAGAGTTTCAATTCTTCCAAAAGAATCAGGGAAATTCTTTCGAGACTTTCAGGGAAGTTTTATCTACAAATTCAAGGAAGTTCTTCCGAGAACTTCAGGGAAGTTCTTCAGAGAACTTCAGAGAAATTATTCAGAGAACTTCAGCAAAGCTCTTCCAAGGGAAGTTTTTTAGATAACTTCAGAAAAGTTTTTAAGAGAATTTCAAGGAAGGTCTTCAGGTAAATTTAGGGAAGTTCTTCAGAGAACTGTTGGAAAATTTTCAGAGGAAGTCAGGGAAGTTCTTTCTTAAAACTCAGGGAAGTTCTTAGTAAAAATTCGGGGAAGTTTCGCCTACAAATTCCCCCTGCAGTTTTCTGGAGAGCTTTCCCGATGTTCTCGTTAAAACATCCCTGAAGTTCTCGGAAGAATTTCATAAGGTTCTTGGAAGAACTTCCCTGTAGTTTTTAGCAGAACTTTCTTGAACTTTTCAGCAGAAGTTACCCGAAGTTCACGGAAGAATTTCATTGAAGTCCTCGGAAGAATTTTATTAAATTTGTAGTAAGAACTTCTCTGAAGTTCTCGGATGAACTTTCCTGATATACTTTCCTGAAGTTCTTTGAAGATATTCCCTGAACTTTTGTGAAGATCTTCCCTTAAGTTCTCAAAAGAATTGCCCTGAAATTCTCGGCAAAACTTCACTTAAGTTCGAGGAAGAACAACCCAAGATTGCCGAAGAATTATAATTAAATTCTCGGTGGAATTTCTCTGACGTTCTCGGAAGAATATCCTTGAAGTTCTTGGAAGAACTTCTCAAGATCGTCAAAGAACTTAAATTTAATTTTCGGAGATATTTCCCTGAAGTTCTTGGAAGAATTTCCCTGAAGTACTTGGGAAAACTTCTCTGAAGTTCTGGAAAGCATTTCCCTGAAGTTCTTTGAAGAACTTCCCTGGAGTTCTTGGAAAAACTTCCCTGAAGATCTTGGAAGAATTTTTTTGAAGTTCTTAGATTATTCACTAGTCAGTTGTGCTTTTCCGCATCATAATTTCTTTCGCAACCAACGGCGGTGTGTTTATGCGTAAATCGCTTGCTCATTTTCAGCGAAAAATCAGTACTTCCCTGAAGTTCTTGGAATAATGTCATTGAAGTTCTCGGAAGAACTTCGATGAAGTTCTTGAATGAACGTCCCTGAAGTTCTGTAAAGATCTTCTCTGGAATTTTCTGCAGAACTTTCTTTAAATACTCGGAAGAGCATCCCAGAAGTTTTCGGAAGAACTTCCCTGAAGTTCATGGAAGAACTTTTCTCAAGTTTTTGGAAGAACTTTTGGTCATTTGTTGACTTCCCTCAATGCTAATTTGCCGTTTGATGAATTTACTGGAAACAAAATTGTTTTAAAATGCTTTATCAATGAGTCTTAAAACGGCATTTCAAAACTTAATAGGAGTAAAAAGAATGTGGAAAACCAAGGTTTAAAGATCGATGTAAACAAGCTGTGTAGGTTCTTACAAAACTGACTAAAATACGAAATCTATTGGCACCTCTTGGTGCCATAATACAATCAAATTGAATTTTTAGTGGCTTTCATAAAACTTCAATAAAACTTTACAAAGCTGGATGGTTTTGGCAATGTTAGTTGGTATAGTGACAACTCCATGAGGAATTGGATAGTGACTGAAGGGGGACTCAAGAAATAGAGGCTAACTAAACCTCGAATCATACCATCTTAAATAGACAGAAAGAGAGACGATGGATGGGGCAGGACACATCCACACCATTGCAACAAAACGTGACACGGTTCCCAAAGTGACTGTAGTCTCTAAGCAGCTGAATGTTATAATCGACTTCACGTCGACACAGTTTGCTAAAGCTTTGAAGGTCCATGCAAGCTACATGCAAATATCTGGAGAATTTAGAGGCTACGCTACTAATCAAGCGAAATGCCTCGTTAATGGTTGGCCAGGCTAATGGCTGTGGAGAGAGCTAGGGAGCTCTCGGCATCGTCGCACACGCAGACAAACGCTTTCGGCTCCATGGGCGGTTTCACCACATCCACCATGGTAACCGAGTTTCAAGCGTGTGAGGCCGTCACTCGGAGAAACAGCTGATATGAAGGACCCAAAGTCCAACACGAACGTGGTAGCGGCGTCGGTGGGACCATCTTCCCGACCAACAGTAACAAGTCAAGCACCAGGGGCGGCTCAAGTGGTAGAGTTGGCCTGAGAACCATAGGCTCAGGGAAAACCATTGGGTGGAGGGTGCCTAAAAAGAAATATAGAGAAAGAACTCCCAAAGATAAGGCCCGCCGTAACGTGGCACGGAAGAGGAACCACGGCAAGGCCCCAATCGTTAAGGCCGAAGAGTTCAAGTACTCGGAGGTCCTCAAGGCCATGCGTAGAGACGTAAAGCTTCGGGTCTCGACGACCCTTAAGGAGCTATACCGAATCAAAATTGCCAAGACGGCAGTTCAGCTTCGGAAGAGACCATTTGGGGCCCAGGTTGAAATGCCAAGGCTATCAGCGACCGACGCGGACTCTGCTCTTAATCCATACCGTATCCCTGTCGGTAACGGCAACTGATGAATGAAGTGCTCGTCCGCGGCTGTTAAACACTGCCTCGATGGTCGACTAACGAGTTTTCCAAAATGGTCGACCGCATGACAGAGGAGTTGACTTGCCGAAAGTCGTTGATTATAACGGGTGATTTCAACAACTGAGCGCTGGAGTGGGGAAATTGCCTTACCAACGCAAGAGGTCTGATCCTGTGAGGAGCCTTTGCTAGCCGCGATGTAGACCTGGCGAACGTCGATGCTAAGGGAGCCTAATACAGAAACGAAGTAGAGTCGATCATCGACGTGACGTTCTGCAATCCTGGGCTGTCAAGCAACTGACGGTGGAGGATGGCTATACTGAAAGCGGTCACTTGGCGGTTCGTAATAATATCGGCCACAATACTAGGCAGCGCGCGGAGGAGGACGAGCATTCACTACAACTCGCCAGTAGATGGCATCAGACATCAGACTTCGACAATGAAGTATCCAAGCTTGAGCGGAAACAAAATATGAGAAAAAGCCGTGCGGGATCTTCTTTTTACACTACTATCACGTGTGGACGACGCAACCAAATCTAGAAATAGGAGGTCATCGATGAACTGGTGGACGGAATTGATCGCTGAACTACGCACAACGTGCCCCCACGCAAGACGGAGGATGACTAGAGCGCGATCGGACGCCAACAAAACGAGGGGTGCTTGTTGACGAAAAGGCCTCGCTGACGATGGAGCCTGCTTCGAGGGTTTGACTTCTATAGCATGGTAATGGTCAATACCAAGGGAATAACGTCTCCTTCCGAGCAATCACAGGAGTTACTGTAGGTGGTCATTAGGGGAATCTTTTCAAGTCATTACCCTAGTCCCTGGCATCACACAGCCGTAGATTTGTCCCAAGACTAGCATTCCAGTATCGTAGACCACCTTAGGCTGACGTGGCGGTGAAATGATGGTCGGCAAACATGCCGAAGATCCATAATCACAAAGGCGATGACAACGGCACCGCGGAGCACAAGGCGACGGTTACGAATGATGAGCTTATTGTGGTAGCAAAGTCGCTCAAGGTGAACAATGCGCCAGGATCAGATGGTATCCCGAAACTGGCCATCTGTTTTGCTGGCTTCCGAAATTTTCAGGGTAATAATGTATAGATGTCTGGACGACGGTGTCTTCGCATATGCCTGGAAGCGAAAGACTCTCCTACTACTGCCAACGACAGGGAAGTCACCAGGTGATCCATTGGCTTATAAAGTATGGAACGGTCAAAACTTGGTCGACTTAAATCTGACGTAGTTTTTCAAATCATGCATTTAAAAAACTTGAACACCCCTCATTTTGTAGGTGTATGCGTACGAAATGTTGACTCTACTTTGTTTTTGCCATTTTCTATTCATTTGTCAACATGGCGTCGAAGCAAGAAGAGCAGTGTATCAAAATTTTGCACGTGGGTAAGGATTGAGATTTTCAAAAATTGGTCTACGTGGTTCTTGAACAGGCACTTAGAAGATCACAAAACGTTGAAAACTAATCTGCGTTCAGTTACGAAATAATCAAGATTTCATTTTTTTTACCAAATGGGCTTTTAGAAAGATAGTTCCATACCTAGGAGTGCCCTTTTTGAACTTGTTTGATTTTTGGCTAGTCTAATTTAAGGTTGTTAAATAATTCACTAACGAATAATGAATAGCGGAATCTGTCTGTCTGAACCGTATAGACCCGGAAACTGCTTTTGGAGGTCGGGAAAGGTTGTTATGATAAATAAAGACACCTCCCTTCTCTAGAAGGAGATGCTCTCATACAAATGAAACACACATTTTCGCATAACTCGAGAACTAATCAAGTAAATGGAACCAAATTAAGCAGCTGGAGGTTTTTGACGGCAAGAAATGTTTCTGAGGTGACTCAAGGCATGTGGAGGATTTTTAAGAAGAGGAATATTTCTATAGTGGTTTAAGCACCCTCTGCCCTCAGAGGGGTACGAACGAAATACAAAATTCAACCAAATATGAGAATTATCCAGGTTTTAGTAACCACTAAACGTGAATTTCTCGGGTAAGAAGCATGTTCTGTTAGAAGTTAGGGGGGCTTTGTCAAGAAAAAAACTCCTTCCGAATCACAACCAGAATCCTGCCAGTTCTGTTAAATTTTCATTCATTTAGTTGCAAGCGTAGCAGCGCTCGCACCGGGTTCAGCTGGTACAAATATAAACTATAAAAGTGAATTAAAGTTGCTCAATTGGGATTTGTTAAACGTAGCAAAACTTCACGTTAACTTCAAATCTAAAAATCTGAACAGGAAACTTAATAACAAAATTTCTTCAAATTGCCTCCTGAAAGAAAGGAATTTTATAGCATAAGCCTATGAATCTCACGTCCCATCTCAATCTCATTGACCTGATATTGTTTAGCTTTTCTCTGCCTTACACAAGTAATTTCGTTCAAGAATTTAAATGACCGTGAAAATTGAAATACATCTTCCTTTCCAGGCTATTATTTCCGAAAACCGAAGTGTCATCTTGTTTCCAGTTTTTCCCACTTTGACAGGATATCCACAGCTAGAAAATTATAACCATCAAAAAGGTGGACATTAGTCACGCGTACTTAGGCTTCAGGCGCACCATGATGGTACCCGAAAGGAAACGAATAAGACATCATCATCGTGTCTTGCCTTGCCTTGCCTGCGACGAAGGTGAGAAATAAAATGTAGACGTGTCAGCTAATGAACTGACCTTTTCAGCCCAGTCTGTCGCCGGGTGTGGTCCGTTGCCACCCAGAACGATCCCATGTGTCTAATTTTTAATAATCCCCGCCTAGAGGAAATCAGATGGCGAAGAAGACAACGGTGATCTTACCTCGTTTCAGCATGCTGGACGTGTGTGGGTTTCGGCTTTTGGTGCTCAACGACGAGCAGTTCCACCGGTGCCACTGAAATTGATGCTGACACTCGCGAACGCCCAGCTCCAGTCCCTCGATGGCCGCGGCCGTCACATCGCTTGCCCTGTAGCACAGTTCCAGCTGTTCGCGCGTCAAGCCCGGTACCGTTCGGCATGTGGCACGGACATCCGGCATGCAGAGGATTCTACAGGTGGGGAAGGGAAAGAGAAAAGAAGAAATTTTGCTTTTAAAATCCTATCGGATGTATGTGTACTTGATGCTGATGCAAAGCGGTCAACGCGCGGGATCGTTATCGCGTTATACATACTCGCTAATTTCCCATCATTATTTTAATGAGATGTAATTAATTTATTGGAATGAATTAGCAGCTGCAGCGGGCTGCAGTGGCAGCACGCGAGCCAGCCAAGTTGGTACGAGCGAGATGAGAATGCAAAATGTCAGCCGAGTTCACTTCTGCCGAGGAATTTCCGCGACGCCCGATGCGGCCCGACGTCGGTTCGCGGTTTAACACTTTCGAGTGGAACTAATTAATAAACTGTGAAATATAGGCATTTAGTGCCCGAGCAAGCTTGCTTGGTTAAAAAGGATTCAGTTACCAGACTGTGGTTGAGGGGCCGGGTGATCTACATTTTTGTTTTCTGCGTGTGGTTGTTTGAATTGGATTCAGTTTGGTTCGTCGAGGGAATGCAGGTATGGATGAAAACACATTCGAGAGGACTTATCAGATGCTTTTAAGGGTGCATTCGAATTGAATATGGGATTGTTTTAAGATCTTAGTAAATATTTTTGCTGTGAATTTTGTTCCAAGGTTCCAATAAAAATATCTGAAATAAGGAAGCCCTCCTGTAAGTACTTTTTAGAATTCTGATAAAAAAATATTTCAAGGTGTAATTTAATGAATCATTCTTAAATTTTCATGTATAACTCTTTTGAAATTTTCATAAAACAATTTTCGTAATAATCTAGTAATTACTGTGCTATAAATTTCATTCTAATTTGTCGGAAAACCCCGTTCAGAATTTAATCTAGAAAAAAAAAAGATTACATATAGTAAATTTGAATTTTCCCGGTTGCCAACGAACATCACGAAAAATCTACAACCCTTCCCCAACATTCATTCCCCGTTCTCGCTTCATCCCACCCCACAAATAAATATAATTTTCAAATCTCAACGCAAAACGCTCCCGGAATGTGCCATCCTTCGAGTGGCTGAAATGGTTTTAATTGTCGTACAAATTTGTTCAACCACCTTGTACGGTGTGGTGTTGTCACTCCACTGGCATCCGCTTGAATGTTGTACTTTGCATACTGTGGATCCAAACCCGGAACACCGAGCGCACCGGTGCCATTCCAAGCCCCCGGACGGGGAGTGTGAGAATCGATTGCTTCATCCAGGCAAGAGCAAAAATTTGCCCTCAACTGGCAGTACAAACCCTTTGCTCCGTTTGCCCAGCCAGTGAAGGAGGAATAATCCTTGGAATTTGTTTCGTTAGCCCTTAAGACTGTGTGAGCTAACTTTGTCGTCTTGCCAAGCGTCGACGTCCCTCGAAAGTGCGCGCGCGGTGAGCAAAGGGAATATCATAAAAATAACTTCGACCAAGTTCTCACGGCCTCTGCTTCTGGTGGAAAGGATTTCGCTGAGGAGTAAACCCACTGTGGCTGGGCATTGGCCTGGACGGAAGTGGAGCGCGGGAGAATGACCTGAATGCCATCGTTGTTCGTGGAGGACCGTTCGGCCGGGAACGTTGGACAGATTTTCTGCGGAATCATTGCAAAACGCAAAGGGCATTCTGAGTGGAAGATATTTACTTGGAATCTAGTGCAAGGTTTCGCACACCGAGACAGCAATTATGATGAATGGTCCATTCGAATGCTGTCTCAGTCTCTACGACGGTGGATAAAAAAGGGTATTGGCGTCGGTGGAATCCTTATTCCTGGAATTCTGGTTGGAATAGCACAGTAAATGGCAGCAAGCGTGGGAAAATTGCTACCGAAGGATAGTTTCGTCTTGAGATGCAGTAAGAGGTTCTTAAAAAAAGGGAAGAACCGTAGCGGTAGAATGTTGGTCTGTATTGCAACTTCGGATAACCGAAGTCAGAAGAAGGGCTCGTTATCTTACGGCCGAGTTGACCGCTTTCGTTAAGGTTTGTGAAAGTTGCTGTGTTGGGTTTTGCAATGGCTTTTACGTCAATTCCCGATTTCTTATCATTACACCCTGCAGCGTGCCATAGACCAAAATAAAGAAATCAATTTTCATGTTCAGTCAAATCAAGTAAGGACTGTATCGAAAATAAGTTATCCACATATTTTTCTTCTAAATCATACAAAAAAATATGTTTTATACAAACACACAAACAAACATTATGAAGACTAGATGAAATTAATACTATTCTTTCACAAATTTGCAAATTTTTGATCGAACCCTTTTCATCAAGTTCCGAACGGTGTTTTATAACTTTTTTTTTCGACGCATTAGCCCACATTTTATTGAACCCCTGCTCATTCTTAACTGCTTTGCTAGTATTTTTGAAGACCCTCTTCACAATCGCATTAAAGCGTCCAAAAACCGAAGCTGTGGGCAATTTGTTCTTATTGATGTCTTTCTCAACGAAATGTACACATCTTTTTCCGTGATCCAATTGAGAGATGTTATGACATTATGCGCCGACGCTAAGTCCGGCCAAAACAATGGAGGGGTACTTTGATTCTGATGTGAAGGCAGCAACCTCTTCTGCAGACACTCAGATCGATAGATTTCCGCATTGACTCTTCCGGCAGTGTAACAAATTGTAGACTTCATACCGCTGGAACATATTGCTTGTTATACCTGTCTCCATTGCTTACGTTCGGGCCTGTTCATAAACCACGTAGACTCATTTTTGACATCTCAACCCCCCCCCCCCCCATCGTAGACTTTCCTCCATACATTTTTTTAAATTTTTGTATGGAGCGTAGACTTTTGCCAACCCCCCCCCCAGAAAAGTCTACGTGGTTTATGAATAGCCCCTTCTCGCTTATCACGGCAGTGTTATATTGTGGACCTGGAAGTTTATTTGAGTCCAGTTTTACATAGGTCTCGTCGTCCATCAAAATACATGCATCCGATCGCTGCAAAATCGCGAATACATTTTCCGGGCCCTTATTGTTGCGCGTTGCGTCTGTTCTGCGATTTTCTACTGTTTGTAGGTCTTCAGGTTGCTTCGTTTCTTGATACATCGAATCATTTCGACGCTGGTTCCCACTTTATAAGCCAAATCACGTTGACATTGATTTGTTCTTCTGAACTAGAGCTACCATTATCTGATCCAGTTTGGGGTTTTTACACTCGCGTGATGAATCTTTATCAGTCAATTTTTCAGCATATTCCAGTTCTATAGCGAGGTCCCTTGTTACAATACACTAAGGTTTTTTTTGCACGGTTTTTTTACACGGGTTGTTTTCGTCGATAACTCCAGAACGGAACAACTTATCGATTTATTCAAATCACATTTTACGTTTTGGGCCAAATCTTATGGCAGTTTTCCAAAAAAATCACAATTTTTGGTGTAAATACTCAAAATTTTGAAAACTGTATTTTGGTCATTGCATGGAAAGGTAACGCATACAATCAAAATCGAAGCAATATAAAATGTCTAAGCATGTGAATTTATCAACTCTATTTAGTCTTGTTTTACACGGTTCCATACTTAAAGTGGAACGTATCCCCCGTGCAAAAAAAAACCTTAGTGTATATGGTATTGAAGACTGCCCCAGAAAGTAAGGACGCGGTAAAAAACCGCTGTCATTATTGACATGTCAATCCATCCAGCAGGGCAATTTTCACAAAATTTAAAACAAGCATGTTTTTGTAGTGTACCAACAGCGTACCATAGCGTACCTTCAAGGATTTTGAACGTACCTGTCAAATTCCTTGATTTCAGGTGCCCTGCTGAATAGATGGTTGATTTTACAAAATTCTTTACAAAACGCTTAAAAAATTACACCAAAGGAAAGTACGAATAGCGTACCTACCAAATCTAATGTTTGATATAAACGTACCTCAAAAAATTTCATACCACCCTATATGAAAGTTTTTTAAATACATTATATGTCAAATTCGACTTCGGATTCAGATTTGTCAGGATATTTTCGCCCTAAATGAACTATGAAACATACTACTTAAGTACATCCTACGGTACTCTATTGTCAAAAATGTATTGTTAATAATACATTTAAGGAAACACCCTTGAATGGCTACTTCATGCTAAGCATTTTGTATATCCCTGAATGTAGATAACAAGCAAGCAAGCATGATAAAGATAATTTTAATGCATACTTTCAATCATAAAGAAACCATCTGTACACGTATCGGTTGAATGTCCGTTATTGGGAAGGCATGGTTGATTCTCGAAGGAGGATTTAAATTTTCTGATTATTCTCATACATACGTAGCTACGTGATAATTTTGTGCCTTGCTGAAGATTTTATCTTCTCAAACTATTCTTTAAGGGTCCATAAACAATTTGTATGGGTAAAGGTTAAACGTACCTCAAGGCATCTGGACCTTTTTTAGAAGACATGGTTGATTTTCTACAAAGGATTTAAATTGTCTGATTATTTACGTGATTTTCAAGAAATTTCATAGCTAGAAAATTTTATCAAAAGAGCAAAGATATGTAACGGTAAGTTTATTTACTTGCACAGGCTCAATCAAATCAACTTTACGTGTCCAGGTTTTTACCATTTCAATGAATGTTATAGAATTCAGGAACTGTACATACACATCATTAAAAAGCAACACAACTACGATGGCTTTTAACTGTTCAGTAAGCTTACAACTGAAAACAATTTGTCGTGATACTTTAATAATGAGGTCTGGATTGATCATTAACAGACGTTTTTATGAATCTGAACTTAGAACTTCTCCAATATTTCTAAGTGTGTAACCCTATTGCAAATATGCTACGATACAGCCTTACTGCAGTTGGTCGGAGCCTAGGACAGGACCTACCGGCTCAGAGAGAGATGACCTCTTATACATTTATGATTGCTATGATACGGGAGTCGCTCCAATGTTGCCAGATATGTTTACACAGTAATCCCATTGAAATGAAGCTGCATCAAACTAAACGTTAATTGATAAGGTTTCATTGAATTTCATTGATGCTTACGCTGCAAATTCTACTGTTTGGAGAAAGCTTGAGCAAGAGAATGTCTTTCTCGCATGCGTTCCCAATGGAGGCCTTCACCTACTCTCGGCGAACGATTGGATCTCTCGGGAACCGATGAAAACGGAGACCCGGATGTGACACGTCACTGCGACCACATTTTTTCGCTTTGCACTTCATTTCGAACTGATTGAAAATAATCCACTGCAAAAGTGAACTGTTATTTCCGCATTTGCTCTACTCACCAAATAATCTTAACTGATTCCAGCAATAGTTTTTGCAGGAAACACATCAGCAAAACACTTGTTACTGATATACCAGCATATCTTAAACAAATAACTGAAACACAGCATCAATCTTTACTGAACATCCTTCAGCATTCACATTTATGCTGTTAACCAGCATTCTTTTTGACATTTTGTGGAATCCAGTATTATTTACCGAAAATCAGCAAATATTTTCGTACTGATTGTAAATCGGTAACTAATGTTTACCGAAGACCAGTAAACTATTTTGCCTGTCAGTTTGATGGGTTGCTGATAAAAACGAATGAAGCTTTCGTGTCTTTTTGTTTTACAAATTGAGTTCTTAGTTTTAGATCCAACTTTATTTCACCGGAATGTTTCCATCAGCTAACAAGGTCAATTACGGTGCTTGGAGTACGAATGTAACACTGGGCAAGTTTACACATCTACATCCAAAAATTCCCAAACGTAAGTAAAATAACAAAATGTGAATTTATGTATATGGATTGATGTTATTTCCTTCGGAACGCTTACTTCTCATTATTACAGAAAAAAATCCATCACGCGGTGCAAAATGCATAAACAAGAGCAAACAAAAGATTGCGAATTCACTCGAGAAAATTGATTTAATTTTTCACATCGAAATATTAAAATAAATTAAAAGCTTAGTTTAATGTATGAAACAATAGTCGAAAACGTGTTTTTTTGATTATAAAACCAAAAAGAAAACAAAACATTAGCTGTGCTGTATTTTCAGCGAATACTGTAATTTGCCAAAAATACAGCAAAAGTATTTGTCTTGATCTGCTGCTGGTTTATTCAGCAAATTGTGAGCATTTTGCTGCAGGCTCAGTATAAGAGCTGTCACTTTTTGCTGGTTGATCAGCAATCTTGGTTTTGCTGTATGTATTGCTGAAATAACAGCACAAAAAAATCAGCAAAACTTTGCTGTTTTCCAGCAATAAAAATTTGGTGTGAGTTGTCACAAACGAAAAAAGTGAAAAAACAGTGACTACTAGCAACACCGCCAAACCAACAACAAACTGCCTGCTTGTAACATAACTCGACGGAGGCGGTAGAGGCGGTTGTCAAAGCGACCAATAGAAAACGGTCTTTTTTGACAGGTAAATGGCCTTGTTTTTGCACTAACAGCTGGCAGCTCCTGTCCTAGGTCGGAGCGTTAGCCATGACAGATGAAATGATTGAAGTCGGCATGTTTTTTAGCTCTTTCGTGGCCTTGGCGACCAACTACTCCTCTGTTTTAGCCACGACATTATTGAAGAAGATCCTCCGTTTGAGGTTCACCCACAAATGTCCCATATGACGCAGCTAGGTGACGTTTAAATTAACATTTCTTCAAGTGATTCAATAGCATAATGGGCTGAGGTCAGGTCTGGCAAAAAAAAAACACATCCTCTTTCACGTGATACTTCCTTATGGCAGGCACTTCATACTGTTTATCTCCCAGTTCATCGAATAATGGCTTGAACATTCATTTTTCGCTGATCTTCAGCCATAGAACGACCTTCTTTGAGGACTATGGGAGATATATTTAACGTTAACGCTTACCGCCTTAGTGGGCGTAAAGTAACCTGTCCCCTTCCCATTATTTCCGTCCTGCGCCAAGTAGGTCTCGACATCCATTATTACCACGACTTTGCGGTTCGCTGGAAAGATGTTTTTTACCAGCATCTTCAGCCGCTACTTCCGGGATGCCTGCTGCTCAGACACGCCTGTATCGATAGACGTTTCTGCATTACAATGTCCATCTTACTCAGGAACGTTTTCACCGTTTGGCCGGTTCTAACAACCTCTCGGCACAAGGCGCAGAACGGTAAGCTCACATTAGTCTTCAGCTACTGATACACTTTATGGTCACGTAGCAGTTGGCCGGCCGGAAGCTTCGCTCCGGGTGGACAAACGAACCATCAAGCGTAGTTGCTTGACGTTTTTCGCCATGGCTGCTGCAAGTCAACTGATAACGTTGTCAAAATTTTGCTGTGCCCAACAGGGTTGCTACGATTGGCTGTGCATAGGTGAATTTACCATTAAGTAGCCAGGTTATCGCAAAAATAAAGAAATGAATAGTAGGGTAACGGGATGTTATGTTAGCCTAGCTCCTTTATTCGGCCTATGTACCAAATGTGTCATTAATTTAGCGATAATCAACAAAATCATGTTGCTATTAAGATGACCGATGTAATTCGAAGTAATTGAGACAATATTAATTAACTTATAGTTTTTCATTTCTGTGTAATTTTCGATTTCTTGAACTTTTTGGGCATCATGATTTCACTGGTTAAGCTGAACAGATGATTCACACAATCTTCAAGTGATCTAAATTTGGCTTAATTGAATCGATAAAGCAAGTAATGCAGTCTGGATGTACAGAAAATAGTTACACGTTACTAACTAACTGTTCTAGCTAACATAGTTCAAATAATAACGATTTTACAAAAAAAATCGTAGATCCAATGTTGGGGACATATTTTTTTGTATGTTCCCAAATATGGCCTGTTGTTTCAATAACGTAGTAAAAAGGTTGTTATTGGTAACATTTCAAGTGGAAATGCATGAGTTCGCGGTTGTTTACATTCAATTCGTTCATCTAAACACAAACCGAAGGAACAAAATCATTATTTAGTGAATTATAATGTTTTCATTATTGAATGGCTAGTAAATCATATATGAACCTCACTCAAGTGTTTCAAAGCTGTTTTATATTAGTTTGTGTTGTGGAATTTGTGTTGAGTAAAGTGAATACAGCTAGCAATGACTGATTTCAAAAAATTAGAAGAAAAAAACGTACAAAGACTGTATTTTGCAATAAACTCATCGAATGGGACGAACTTGCATCCATCAATAGACCCAATTTGGTGCCTATAGATCGACATTAAATCCATATCCCTCGAAAATGTCTGACTCTATAAAAAGAGTTGTGTAACTTTTCGTGATACATACTACTAAATATCTTATCAAACTTATCTTAGCAAGTGTATCACTAGTTGAATCTCGCTTACAGCTTAAAAACTGTATGAGTTATGATAAAAAATGTAATCGATAGTTGCATAATAGGCGGCTGAGTCAAGGGACACATACCCTATTTGGAATTTAGTTTCACTCCAAAAAAAACCATGTTTACAAGTAGAACGATTTTAATTGTAAAACTAGTAAAATTTAAAGTTTCACTTGTTCACTTATTAACAGATATGAAAAGAATTAAACACTTTTCAAAATATCAATACACAAAAAAAATTTATTTAACTAGCGCGTAATATTAACCCTCGTTTAATTCCAAGCCAACGGAAGCTAAACAACGAAATGGTTTGCAATCTTTCATGCGCCATACAACAATGTTTGAGATCGTTCATATAACAGGCTAGGTTAAGGTGTTATCTGGCTCTAATTTACATGAAATATTTTAATATTTTTTGCCAAATCTAGCATTCTCCTTATGTGCATTAGATAACGCAGAAAATTCAACGTTTCTTTTTATCTGTGTAGTAAACGCGTGCAAATTTCTTTAAATTACACCCGAAGAAGCTTATCGTTTGACAGATAAGACTTTTTCGTTTGAGACTTACAGACTTCTTCAGTGTCGAGTCAACATCCCATTAGAAAAGGGCCTATTTTTCATAAATCTCTTCGGTGCTAATTTTTGTAGCAACACGTTTAGTTATCATTTGGAGAATGAGCGCGCAGGTTTCTAGAAAAAGTGCAATTTTGAACGTTTACAGTGTTCAAGCAAGAGACTTGCAAGATAACGTAAATACTTACAAAAGACCATACATTTCGCAGTTGCTCTTCGGTTAATGACCAGAGTTTGTTTAATTACACATGTAACAAGCATGAGATTAGTTTCTATCTCCAATGTACAAGTTCACATATTCATCCTATTTATAGAACAGCACCGAAGTCACGTCGGCACCGGGTCACGTCCTCTCGGTATTTGTGGAAGGGATAGATGATTAATACGATATTTGTTGTTGTACTAGAGACGAAGTACATTTGTGCATCTATGAACTTAGATTGGGAATTATGAAAACCAGTCCACGTTAAATTTCGGGCACAGAAATAATGGCTGCAAAAAAAATTACACATAATTCAACAAAACCGATTGTTTATTTAACATTAATAGAGTTATATTAGAATCTTCTTTGTGTGAAATTCTCGAACTTTCTGTGGCACATCCGTCATCAGGTTCCAAACGGTATCCTCAAATACGCCCGCCGTGACGATTCTCCATCTTTTGCTTTCTTCTTAGTTTCGAAGAGTTTCCGTTATCTAGAACCCAATATTTCTCTATTGGGCGAGAGTCTGGGCGGTTTGGTGAATTGGCTGTTTTTTGTCACGTATTTGGAATCCAGGACGGATTTCGCATAGTGGAGAGTCGTGGCTTCTGATAAACGGTAGCAACTGCTTTTGCAGACATTATTTCTCATACATATCGTTATTGGTAGAGACAAAACTTTTAGCTTTCCGACCACAAATACATATGCCCTGCCAAATCAAATAGTTCTTCGAGAATTTGGAAATTTGTTTGTCCGGAAGTGCTCAGTAACGGCGTTCCTTTGCATTGCGGTATAAAAAGCTTGCAAAAAATTAGTGTACGACTTTTTGCAGTAAAATTTAGCTTGTCATCACTTTTTTGTACGTATGACTTTGACTTCCTAACTTTACGAGCCACATTTCGCACAGAAACATTGGTATTTTTTCTCAATAATGACTACCATCTTCTTGTCCACTTGTCGGGAGCATACTTTTCGACTTGTTCCACTTCCAACCTTCCGATATTCAGTCAAGTACTGGTCAAATGATTTGCAAACACAAAATACAGTACTTTTACAGCGATTCCACGGGAAAAGAATAGAGTTGAAAAAAACGTGTCCGATTTTGCTCAAAATCGCTTGGTATGTTCTTAATCGAAAATAATTAGACCTGATTTTTTTTTTTTTTATTAGGGTGACCATGTTTGATAAAGGGTGATACGGTCAAAATTTGGTCAAGGGAAAACGCGTGTAAATCGGTGAAATCGTTTATTTAAAAAATCAAATTAAATTTCTTTTTCAAGTTCAATTAGTATAAAATTCAGGAAAAATATTCAGTTAGGCTTCCGCTTTTCCAAATCCGAATTGCCGGGCCTTACGCTTGACCCCTGCCATCAGATTTTGTACAGCCACCTTGTCCACCTTCTTCGCCGCAGAAAGCCAGTTTGCCTTGAACTGCTGCTCGTCCTTAGCAGTTTTTTTGGTCTTCTTTAGGTTCCGCATGACAATAGCCCAGTATTTCTCAATTGGGCGGAGCTCTGGCGTGTTGGGAGGGTTCTTGTCCTTGGGAACCACCTGCACGTTGTTGGCGGCGTACCACTCCATGGCCTTTTTACCGTAATGGCAAGATGCCAAATCCGGCCAAAACAGTACGGAACAACCGTGTTTCTTCAGGAAAGGCAGCAGACGTTTATTCAAACACTCTTTCACGTAAATTTCTTGGTTGACAGTCCCGGAAGCTATGAAAATGCTGCTCTTCAAGCCACAGGTACAGATGGCTTGCCAAACCAGATATTTCTTTGCGAACTTTGACAGTTTCGTGTGCTTGAAAATATCTGCTACCTTTCCCCTTCCTTTTGCCGTATAAAACTCCTGTCCCGGAAGCTGCTTGTAGTCGGCTTTGACGTAGGTTTCGTCGTCCATTACCACGCAGTCAAATTTCGTCAGCATCGTCGTGTACAGCCTCCGGGATCGCGCTTTGGCCGTCGTATTTTGTTTATCATCGCGATTTGGAGTCACTACCTTCTTGTAAGTCGATAGTCCGGCTCGTTTTTTGGCTCGATGCACGGTTGTAGACGATACACCCAGCTTATTTGCGGCATCTCGGAGAGATAGGTTAGGGTTTCGCTTGAAACTACCGGCAACTCTCTTTGTCGTCTCAGCGGCTTCCGGTTTTCGATTTCCCCCCGATCCAGACTTCCTGGCTGTCGACAAACGTTCCCCAAACACTTTAATTACATTTGTAACGGTTGATTTGGCAACTTTTAGCGATTTTGCCAACTTTGTGTGAGAGTAGCTCGGATTTTCGAGATGCGCGAGCAAAATTTTGATACGCTGCTCTTCTTGCTTGGACGGCATTTTGACAACTGAAGAGTGAATTCCAAAATCAAACTAGGAGCAACATTCTACACACACACACCTTCAAAATGAGGGGTGTTCAGGTTTTTTAAATGCAAAATTGAAAGAAATACGTCAAGTTGATATTGACCAAATTTTGACCGTATCGCCCTCTATAGGGTTACCAGAAAAATCGACATTTTTCGAATTTTTTTATTTATAAAAATCATAACTTCTGAACCACTGAATTGATTTGCAAAGTTGTTTTTAAGAATCGAAAGCTTATTGCTTTTTTTGTATGTATGTATGTATGGTAGCCACCATCCCCTCTAGCCCTTGGCTTGGATGCAGCTCCACTTAACAGCAAGATCAAATTGGGCCACCGATCTGAATTCGCACTATCGCTGTATGAAGGGCCAAAAACGGAGGGGTGGACCCATAAGCAGAGACACTTACACGAAATCCACGGGAAATTAAGAATCTCCTTCCAACGATATGATCCAACAAATCGAATAACACAATTCGCAATACTCATTAAGCTTTCTACAGGATGGCTTGTTAAGAAGGGCGCGTCACTCTCCCTGAAACTGTTGGAGTAGAACTCGCAGCACCATACTCGAATCGGTAGGATAAGAAATGATACTGTTTGTTCCCTCCTAGACTCAGGCAGTCAATCAAACCATCGTCCAGTTTCAGCTTGAATGATACCCTGGTGCTCCCTCCCAACCCAGTATTTATTATATTTATATAAATATAGATGTAATGTAATAATAATATGTTATATATGATTATATAGTAGAGCAAAAATTATATAAGGATATTTAGTTAAATTATGTAATAGTTGGAGTTCACGAGCCTATGATAACCATGTTAAACTAAATTAATTAACCTGCTGAAATAATAATATTAAGGCAGTAATAATAATATGCAGCTTCGTACCACTTTGTATCACTGATGGGTGACTGTATCTCTGGAATGTGAAGGTCATCTTGTTATTCATTGAGGTATAAATATCAATAAAGCATTCAATTGTATATAAAACCATAATATTATATTATTACGTATTTAATAATGACATATAGATATATAACCTTCTGGAATGAAGAGCATTTATTAATTTTGATTATTATTTGATATAATGTAATAAAATAATTATACCGGCCGGATCACCAAACTGAAGCAATTAAAATTTTATTAATTATTTTATTACTTCTTCCATAATATTATATGTATGATATGTGTAATTAATAATGATGAACAGCTGTGTTCCTCTGAACCGCTCAAATAGTAGTTGATGATCGTGTACTGAAATGTTAAGGTCATATTACGCCATTTAATGGAAAATATAATGAAGGAATTAAAGGTTGAGTGGTCGAGAGAGTCGTCAACATTTCTATTAATGAAAATATGCTAGAGCTTGTAAAAAACATGCATCATATAATAACACATACTAGTATCTACACATCTATATATACATCCATTGCTACTTTCAAGAAGGCCACTCCGACGGTGCTAGATACAGCTGAAAATTGATCCCCATTCTTACTGCTGCTTCTACCAGAAGATGATCATCCTATAACCGCAAGACCTCCTCTCCTAAACTGTATGGTACCTGAGAGAAATTTACCTTTCTGGCGTAATACATGTAATTAAATATACAGAATTAGGCTATGAATAAACAATGTCCTATAAGATAAAATATATAGTGAGGGTATATTGTAATATGAATTGAAAATTACATGTGTGCCGACTGCTGTTTTGTTGCAATTGTAGACAAACTTGCGCATCCATTATGAACCAGAAAATTTAGGCAATGTATGACCGCCATGAAAAAAAAGAATTTTAAATTATAAATTATTTTGTAATACCTGACGACCTGAAGACCTGAAAGATATGAGAATGGAAAATTATGATATGATGTACCGGTCGCACCCCTCACTTCGCTATTGTCGGATTGACAACATTGCTCAGGCTACGCCAACCAGCGTCTCCATGTTTCAGCTGGCAGTCTTTTGTGATCATATGACTCGTGGAGGCGTGAGGTAGGAACTCGTGAGGACCAGAGGTCGGTCGCACCCTCCTGCCAAGTTGTCAACTCACTCATTTGAAGCCCAGATTCATAGGCTAGGGCTAGTGCTATAAATTTCCTTTCTTTCAGGAGGCAATTTGAAGAAATGTTATTTTTAAAGGATTATTTTAGATTTGAAAATTACATAAAGTTAAGCTACGTTCAACAAATCCCAATTGAGCTTATTTAATTCACTCTTTATTTTATTTTTATGTATTTATGTTTACAACTAAATGAATAAAAAATTGATAGAACTGGCGCGTTGAGGGCTGTTTTTCGGAATGGCGTCACCGAAGGTCAACCAAAGGTAGTACTTCCGCTGTCTTCGTCAAGATGGCTCAATCTCATGTCAGAAACATTAAAAAACGCTGGACAAATCCAAGTGAACACGTTTTTTTTTTGCAAGAATATTTCAAGTCGATATAGTGAATCGTAGCGCATTGTATTGTTTTCGTACAATGCACGAATGTTCTCTCTGCAAATGCCTTGTATTTTAACAGTTACGGGTCTGCCATTAATTACGAAGATATCTTCTTAAAAACATCGTTGCAGAAAACAAGAAACAAATACGTCAGTTCTTCCTCTGATTTCGTAATATAAACTAAAATTAATTTTCAGTGCATAGGCTTAGAATATAGCAAATAGAATTCGTCATTCGATTAGTTGCAAATCACTCCAGAGCTTGAACGCCTATTTCATCACAGACAGGACTCACTAAAGCTAATTTCCATTTCTTGCATCGAAACGGGAATGTGGAAACTGAGATTTCCAAGCAATCCACACTTGGAGAAAAAAAAGAAAAAAAAACTACATATCAACAAAATCTAACTAATCGAACGACATGAATTATGTTAGCATATTGACAGCACTCAAAACATAGCCGCCAATTGAAAAACATCTAATATCGGTGGTGAAAAAGATTAAGCAACATATTTATCAATTTGAATGTGTTATAATTTAAACCAAGGTCATTTTAACATGCTTTCTCCTTCCTTTTTATTTAATTTTCAGTGTATGTTGCTCACATGCGCATGGGTCTCTCGCATATTTCTGTCTCTCATTTAAGGATAAGTTCCGAACAGTTCTTATATTGTATTTTATTTATTTATTTCGTCAAACTAACGTAGACTATTACAATTTACGACAGAACTTCTTTCTCGGCTCCTACTTTGCCGGCGATATTACGGATTCGGGACGGCTTCGCAACTTGCGGCTTGGCAACGTCCGTTGTACTTTTGGCACGTTTGCCAGAGAAGAAATACGAAAATGGTCAAAATAATGACCGACAGAGGCGAAAAACAAATGGCTGCGAGTACGTCACCGGGTCGCAAAAATGGCAGTTCGGACCCTTCCGTAATTCGGAAGGATTTCCGCAAATCGGAAATTTTGACGGTGGAGCGTGGAACGACGTGGTTGGTGGCCGAGGCTGACGGCTGCGGAGAGTAGGTAGATCATCGGTCCTAATCCCCCGAAAAGACTTTATAAGCCGTCAAACTCACTGACTTTTCACACACACAAATTTTCATTTTATTTGTCGTCAATCATTTTGTAAACCTTGTTACATTTTTGCTTAACTTCTAAGAGTTTTTCATTAACTATTGTCTGGTTAGCCAAATTAATGGAATAACATTCTTTCCTGACGAAGAATACGCGTACACGACTTATCACCGCACAAAACTATAATCTGTTTGTGCTTGGGAAAGGTAAAATTAACGCAACGAAAATATAATAAAATCCTTCAAGTCATTTCATACCACACTACAGATTCGCAACACTAACTACACAGAGAAAAAAAAAATTAATTTTAACAAGCGCGAAAAATTTCCACTCGTTTATTTCCAAGCCAAAGGATGCGTTACCAACTATCTCATTATTTTCTGCCAAATCTAACATTCCCTTTATGTCCATTAGATAACGCTGCCAATTCAAAGTTTCTTTTTATCTGTGTACACTCTAATCACAATCCCGTTTTACTCCACGGTCCAGGTCAATTTGGTCAAACATAGCTCCGTGAATTCTCAGATAGGCATCGCATAGTAGTTATTTGTAATCGAAGGTTGTTGAACTACTTGAAAAGGTACAATGACCTTATGGAATCTTTAAATGCTATAATCATATTTTGAATTATTCCACATTAGGGTCATTTGGAGTGAATCGAACTGAAATCTACTGAAGAAACGTTTAATACAATAAAGCACGAATGCTCAAATTGCCATGTTTGGAGTAATAGTTGCAGGAATATTACTCCTAAAGTATATGGTTATGCAGCGGAAAGGAGAATAATTTTTCAACAGACAAAGATTGATGAAACATCTGACAGAAACGATCGATATAGGATTCTAACTTCCTTCCCCAAACCCTGAACTGCATACAAAATGATGCAAGAATTCGGTGTTTCGCAAGTTATAGCACCATTACTCGCTCTCAATAGGCAAAAAGCTACTTCCAAGCATGGTGTTTAAAATGTCTGTATCGACTGCGACAAAACTACGATTCGAAGCCACCGGCATGCTTTTTTTAGCAACCAGATCATTTGAGGCTACTTTACACGTTACTAAAAATTGCCGTAAAACAGTTTTCAAACATTTCCAATACAAACATTACCAAAAATGTACGGCGTAGGGAAGCTTGGCGATCTACATAAATTCGCAAATTCAAACCTACAGAACAGTACGAAGCAACGGACGATTCCATTCTCACCCGGGTCCAGATGGTTGCAACCGAAACCAAGCAGACTGACAAGCGCACCGGATAGCCGATCCTTAGCGTAATCCCTTCAAATCACTGTCTGAGTCTGAGAACCGAAACCATCCGGGGCTCAATGGCCGAACACGCGATTTAACGTTCTTATCTCGATCTTTCACAAAGCAGTAGAAGCAAAGCGAACCCATCCAGATCGGTATCCATCGATAGCAGGACGTCGATTGTGAGTATGAATGTCACAATACTCAATTGGCAGCGTGGCAGTGGCTGCAGCGTATTTAGATATCTAAACATATGTGACAGAGCGGAGGGTCCTCCAGGGCGACGGTGGTGAAGCAAAACTTTTCTGAATGGGATATTTTTCATGCGCAACTGTTCTGGAGATGCTATTGCAATTCAAGACAGCCCAGCGGAACTGGGAAAGTAGAGTAGTTTATAATACGACATGGCATAAGCCGTTTTCCTGCACAAACAACAGAATAAATGCAGTGTTTCTTATCGTCGGTCGTCGATCTTCTGGGAAACTGGCAGCAAAACGCACACGAGATAGATAGGACTGGCACACGCTCCCGGGGATGTTCTGCATGCGGTGGCGACGAAGAAAGGGAGCTTTCGTCAGGACAGGACGAGATTAATGTGATTTTTTTTTTCCTGTGCGCTGGAAGTTCTTCGTGGCCAAATGATGATGCAACGAGCCGAGGAGCGAGTGAGCTCACAGGAATTTAATTCACAAATTTGTATTCATTACATGAGCTTGAGCTCGCAAACTTTGCTCGGTCAACATCCGCCAGCGCTGGAGATAAGCTCTCTTACTCACGTAAACCCGACTTGATGATTTTTCTGATGAAAGATTCGCGCTTTCGCATGCTGCTGATGTTGTTGAAGTTTTTTGAGGAAAGATTTTTGTTTTATAGATTTAATAAATTTGATTTACGACTGCAGTGGTCTACTGGCCGAGTGATGGCGTGTTTGTATTTGCAAGAGCGCGAGGGACGGGCTATAACCCGAAAATGGTGGGACTTTTTTTCTTCCTCCGGTAACAGGTCATGAAATGTCAATAAATCACATAATCATGGACATAAAACATATACGGTAGCGCCAGCCTCGCAGACTAGTCGGTGGATGAGATCCCGCAGTTGAGATTTGGCACCGAAAGTTCCGCGTTGAATCATCGGTAGGCGACCTTAAATTCCTCAAATGTTGTCGTAAAATTAACCCACAATCGAAGAGGAGTGCTATTTTTGGACAGTATGCGGAAGCAATCGAGTTAGGACTGTTTTTTTTTATTTTTATTGAAACTTCGTCTAGGAATGCGTAGTCGTTTTTTTAGTGAGACCTCCCACTTTGAATATGCTTTTGGGGAATTCACTATAATTTTTGCATATTTTTAGACTTTTGTATCTACAAAATAGAATGTGAATTCGTGGAACACTATGAATCTCCTACATATGGTATGATGCATGATAGCTGTACTTTTCTTTACATCAATTGTTATGTTATATCCCAAGTAGCATCAAAAACATAAATCGAAAAGTTATATTTTTCATGTGTCATGCTGTAGATCTATAACAGTGTGATATGACTAGTTTTGTCATGAAGGTGTTCGTTTGACACAATTCAAATCTAGATTAATTTAGTCGACTAATTTATTTGTCATACATGTGTTTGAAGTTTTTCAGCTAGGACATGTTTGTTTACGTCTGACATCTTGTTTGCATATTTGTTTCATAAATGCATCCACTTAAGTCTTCCGTATTTCTAGAAACAAACATATGCGCGAAAGGTCAAACGTCAACAGAACTTATCAGGTATGTTTGATAAGCGCCGTATTGTACGGAAAAAGACAGTTCTTGAGCTCTCCTTAAGATAGATATATATCCTATATCTATTTATGTCACATACTCGTTTGCCACTGAACCAGAACTAGAATAAGATATTGAAAATTTCAGTTGCGAATTGTTTTCATGATCGAACATCAGAAGTGATGAAATTGCTTTTATGATAACATGAAATTGCTTGTGTGATAACATCTGTTATCAATGTTTATAATTTAAATCAATACCCATATGCTCTTATATCAAAGTGAATATCTATTTAAGTCCACTATAAGGTTGGTAAATAGGATAATGGTAGGATTTAAGAGGATTCTGACTCTTCTCTATCTCATATGTTGAGACGGCCGAGTGGTAAGAACACCGATCTGGTAAGCTTGGAGTCCATAGTATGAACCTAGTTAATGAAAACCTTTTTTTGCCGACGAAATTTGTTACACTAATGTTTTAGAATGTTTTGTGTATGGCAAGTATCAAACATAAATTATGTTTCATAGGCTCCACCTTCTGCGCTATTTCAATTCTATAGTAGTACCCGAATAGGTTTTCTATCATCGGAATGGTAACATAATCATTTGTCATATTTGAGCAAAAATGCATGCAATCAAACATTTGGTGTTACTTGGGATATTCTCCGTGCGAGGAGTAACGATTATGATGTAGAAGGAGATGTTCGCTCATCACCATGAGGCACCAAGAGTGAACAACAATGTTTTTGGCTAGAAATCAAAGATATGAAGAGAAAGTTTTGATAGTTCCGCTAGTGTGCGGCAGGCTTGGAAATATAACATGTTTTTAGGAAAATTGAGCGAAAAGGGCATGTGTACAGTGGTACTCGAACCAACGACATTTTTGCCTAACATCCCACGCGGGGTAGGTTAAAGCACGGACTAAGTTGAAGTGGCGGACTTGTGATTGTGGTTCGTAAGCAATAAAGCTCGATACAAAGTAAATCTGGACGCATGGTTTAATACACCACCGCGTCCTTGGTGGTTGGTACAAAAAACGTTTGACAGGCACTTGTTGATGTTTCGTTGAAAAATAAATTAGTTAAAATTAGCGTTTCTCGATTGGTCGACGCATCTCGAAATTGCTGATCATGAGACTTGAAAAAAGAAAATTAATTGTGCACAAACATCTAGTGATCTGCCTTAAAAATAGAAAAACTGTTAAAATTCCCAAAGTCAACGGTGTGTCTTGTAATCAAACTATACGGACTATGCTATATACTATAAGGACGAGTTTTGACGAAATTTGATGGCTGTATTTTAATGGGTGACGTAACATATGTCAAAAAGGATTAAAAACAAATCCCCGGACGAAAATTTTACCTGACAACTGGTCGTGGGATGTCCCTTCTAGGTATAAATTTGATTTTGCTGATAAGTTTGCTCGAAACTAATGATTCGGCAAGGAATCTGCAGTTTTGGCCTTAAAACAAGGTTTTCATCACATCTCACACAATGACGTCGAAGATTTACATTAAAGAGAGTCTGAAAAAGCAAATTTTACCATTCATTCGGCAACACAAGATCATCGTTATGTTTTGGCCACATCTAGCTAGCTGCCACTAATCTAAAGAGGTACTACAATGGTATGTTGCAAACAATTTTAATTTCGTCGCCAAAGGGATTCATCCTCCGAATTGCCCTGAGTTCAGACCGATCGAAAAATATTGGGCAATTGTCAAGCGGAAACTTCGAGGATGCGGCGAAGAAGTGAAACATGCACAACAAAGGCGTTTAAAGTGGAATAAGTTCGCCGGTACCGTGTCACCAGCGATTGTGCGGATTATGATGGCATCAATCACAAGTAAAGTGTGACAGTTCGTTCGAAACGGTGAAATGTAATTACTTGTTATACTTGTGTTTGAAAACTGTAAGAATACCATTTTGTTTGACGTTTTGATCAACCGTGTTTGTTGTTTAATTTTTGAGATATGATCACTTTAATTCCTTCAAAATTAATTTTGAAACGGGCTTTATTGCACTAAAAGGAATCTTTATGTTCTCCATAATTTTAGTGAGACCTCACATAGGACTTATGTTACCTTTCAATGTCGCTTCGAGTTACCATGAAGTTGAGGGTTGCTAATGCTAACTTATGCCTTAACAAAATGGATTGATTTTAACATTTTTCATGTGACTGCCTGCCACCTGATTATAAATTCTCCTATGATTCGGCAAACGCAGCAACCCTGTTATGTTTGATTGTGCTCAAATTTCCAGTAGCCATAGCCAGAACAGATTGTTTGAAATGTCAGCTTCACACAGGAACGAAGAAATGGGACATCGCGCACTTCCCGTCCACTGAATATAGTCTATCTGGCATTTAGAACATCTTCTCCTTTCTTGAAAAAGACGAGAGCGTTGAACAGCCTGACAGTGAAGTGCGACCGTAAAGTGCAGCTGATGAGGTAGACCGAGGGTAAGGTGCCTTGAGCCGAAAAGTTGGTGGAACCGGAAAAACGGCCAGAAAGTACCTGGACAAGATGGAAATTGTTATGCGGAAGCGTCAGTCGAGGCAACAACGCGAAGGAGCGGCAGAAAGGACGACGTCGTAGTCACTGGTAATAATTTGATTTGACGCCGGAATATAGACTGTTCCGATAATTATAAATACACTAATGATTAACCGTCAATTCAAAATGCGTGCAGTGTTTAACCAAAATTTGGCTGCTTCCTATTGTTTACAACCAAATTTATGTTGTAATTTTTTTTAAATTTTTTGCACGGAGTCATATTTATGTTATCTCAACCAAAGTGTGCTACTCGGGGAACAAAGACGAATTTGTATCAAAGGTGATGAATCCACCAAACTGCCCAGAGATTCGCCCTATCGAATCTTTCTGGGCGTTGACGAAGGCGAAGCTGAGAAAACACATGAAACCAGCAGATAGTGCTGAACAATTTAAGTGGTGAAAATGGTAGAAGAAAGCACTGAGTGTTGAGGGAAAAGTTAGAGAACTCGCCTACCCTACGAAAATTTCAGAAAATTGAAATGAAGATGAAAAAAAACATTGTTATTTACTATGTTAAAATTATAAAAAATCACAGTATGGCCTTTTTTATTTGAGAAAGAAAGTGTATCGGAACAGTCTATTAGCGGGGTATCCGAAGGCCTATCTTGTGAAAAAGCATTCAATACACAGTTAGCAAAATGAGAAGCAAAAATAGAGCGTAAAGATACGTTTTTGGGTTTTTTTTAATCTGAACACCTTTGAAGCGATTTTTGGCCATTGTTGTAGAAACAATTCATTCAACTTCATTTGAAAACAAATAGCTTTTTGAAAGTCCACTCAAGTCAAGTTCAACTTGTTCGCTCTTTATTTTAAACACTCGTTAACGCTGATCGAGGAGCGCATCGTATGAGGACCACAGGTGCTCTTGTGGTATTTTATCACAGATTGCCGCCAGATGTCACTACAGGATTTCTGTACCTTCAGGTTTTTCAGGGCAGACTTTCCAGTTCGAAACAAGGCAACCAAAGCACTACGATTCTTTTGGAGATCCACTTTCCATCCGGATAACATTCAATTACAAAAGTAACACATACATTCAATGATAGCCAAGACACAATGTAAACAAAGGGGTCGTTTCGAGTCGAGTTTCGTGTGCAACGAAATAAAGGCTGTTGAAATAATGTTGCAGTTCAATTGCCGGACCCTGTGGATTTCAACGGACTGTTTTTGATGATTCCGTTAAGAGCCCTGTGCAGAAAAGCCTTGTTGAATCATAAGGGAAGGAGACAAGTTGCGGTGAGAAAATATTGAGATTCGCACACATGTTGAAACCACCTTGTTTTCATGTAACAGCGACAAAAAAAGGTTTTATCATTATTGTAACACACTACCGATAGCAATTTTGCCTTTTCCAAGTCAACATATATTTTGAGCAAATTTAGGATGTTCTAGGTCATCCAAACTGTTCTTGAATTCATAACTTAGGATCTACAGTTATAACAGTATTTTTTAAGCTATACAAATTAGGAATTTGTGTTCAATTATGTTCATTGACTTAAAAAAAAGTCAACTGACACTATGAGATAACCTGGGATGTTCTAGTCTAACGTTTAATGACAAAGATTATTCCAGATTATCCCAAAGTATCTATTCTAGGTTTTGAGCTGAAGAAAAACTACAAGGTACAGCCCCATTGGCAACAAAAGGTAGACTATTCAGATTGTACAATGCAATATTCTTTTAGTTAACCCGAACAGGCTTAACATTTTCCAAGCACTGATATAGTCTTTCTTGTATTCTCCCATACTCCCATATTTTTTTTGCTAGAACAAAGTTGTTAAGAGAAAGTATTGATAGTTCCGTTAGCGCAAGCAGGCTGTGAAAATTGTATAGAAGTAGTTTTTGAAATTGAGCGGAGGGCATTGTGAGGTAGTATTTCAAAACAAGCGCACAATCTTTTGCCAAGCATCCCCATGTGGAGTAGGTCAAGGCAGGAACGAATCCACCACCTTGACTGGCAAAAGAATGTGCGCTTGATCGTGCTCATATACTACCGGTAGCTTAAATGGTTCTTACGAATTCACACTCCCAAATCACCTTCATGGGAGAAAAACTATCTCCCGCTCATTTGGGTTTATTTTTGGCATACGACTTCTGCTCTATCTACCTAACAAATTGATTTTTCCTGTATTCTGTAATAACTAAACTTGAGAAAGAAAGAGAATTTGACTTATTAATAAAAACGTTGACCGACTCACTCACATTACTGTTTGACCCAATTTTGCTCGGAGCATCCTCTAATATTTACTGAAATTGTTTGAATGCATATCGTCATCTTTCATAGGTTATAAAGCTAATGTTACGACTGTTGATCCTACTCTGAACTCAAAAGCAGTTTTAGTGACCTAAAACATCCCAAGATATCTCATTATATATGTTTACGTTCCAGAAGACTCACTGAAATTGGTCAAATAGTTACTGTTACTTGGCTAGGTCTAGAAAGCTGCAGGTACAGCTGTAGATTTTCAGTTTCAAATTCCAGGATAGTTTGGATAACCTAAAAGATTGTCTCATAATGTCTGTTGGACTTCCAAGATATTCAATGAATATGTTTCAATACGCAGTGTAGCTTTGCATTCCTCAGAAAGCTTTTTGTAGCAACTTTAGGTTCTATGTTCTGATCTCAAGGATCGTTTGGATGACATAGAACATGTCATATTGCTCTTTAATGTTTGTTGACATTTTAATTCTTTTTGAATATTTATTGTTACTTTGTATTACCTTAAACATTACTGTTACAACCGTACACTGATAGGCAAAATAAAGTGCCCACCTCTTCGTTTTTTCAATTTCTCTCATTTACTTGGTTCAAATTAAAGTAAACACGCTGTATTTTTTTTATTATATTATTTTTTATATTCTTATGAAGTTTTACTTATGGAATACCGAAAAAAAGGAGTTTTACTTAAAAAAAAGAAAAAAAATTTGTGTCGAAAAAAAAACAGTGACAAAATAAAGTGCCCACTTAAAAAATCGATTTGTTTTCGATAAGTTTCCATTGGAAGACCCCTCGATTATTTATGTTTTGATATTTTGACATGTTTTGAAGCAAACGGCTCAACCTGGTGCATTTGTATACGTGATCGCATTTGATTCAATTGAAAAAAATGGACAACGCAGTGCTTTTGAAAGCAATTCCCTTGTGTATCCGAAAATTGGTCGTTCGTGATGTGCAAAACGGTGAATCGCACCGGGCTGTCGCTAAGAAGTACAGTATCAGTAAGGCAGCGGTTGGCAAAATTCTTCTGAAGCTTAAAACCTTTGGATCAGTGGTGGATCGCCCTGGCAGAGGCAGGAAGCGGAAAACGGATGTGAGAACGGATACCAAGATCATGCGCGAAGTCAAGAAGAACCCGAAGGTAACTGTCCGCGAGATCCAGGAAACCCTTCAGTTATCAGTTTCCGGTCGAACTGTTCGTCGCCGTCTCGTAGCACAGGGGTTGAATAGCAAACTTGCCATAAGTGAAACTTAGAAAGAATATAAAAAATAAAAAAGAAAAAAACTACACTGTGTTTACTTTAATTTGAACCAAGTAAATGAGAGAAATTGAAAAAACGATGAGGTGGGCACTTCATTTTGCCTATCAGTGTAAATCTCAAGTTCTGAACGTTAGAAAGTTTGAATGACCTAGTGCATTCAAAAGTTATAATATATTGACGGTTGACCTTCCAAAAAATTCATTGAATGTTTGAATACATATAGTTAGCTAATATAGCCCAAAATGTTACTGTTACGACTGTAGATCTTATGTTTTGAACTCAAGGATAGTTTGGATAGCTTAGAATATCCCAAGATTGTCGCATTATGTCAGTTGACCTTCTACACTATTCAATGAATATTGTTAAATACATATTGTTCCTTTGCATATTCCTAAAACCTACTGTTACAGCTGTAGGTTTTATGTTCTGAACTTAAGTGCATTTTGGGTTACCTAGAACAGCTTAAAAAAATAAAACACTATTTAGAAATCTCAGAAAGATACAACACCTCCAAAGTTCTAATATTACGTATGCATAAATATGTACCATATTCTAAAACAAAGCTTTATACTACTTATAAGACTTTTTTTTCTTTCTGAACTTCATATCCAGGATTTTCTAGGTCGCCAATATGTTCATTTAATATTTTCTAGATAAGAGAATTGATGTAGAACAAATTTGCCGAAGACAGTGTACACTTTTATTCAGTCTGTGATTTTATACAGCCATTTTCCTTTTGGGGTCATATATGATCTCGTTGGTCTTAAGGGGGTTATATAGTTTTTAAGACAAGGCTTAACATTCATAAATTTTTCAATAGTATGTGGCCTGAAACCAACATTGTTTTCTATTGAAATTGATGCCTCAAAATATTTCCGATCGACTGTTGCAAAAAATAATAAAATATTTTGATAAATGACTGAGATATTACGCTCAAAACCTGGCCACTTTTCGTGACGGTCGTAATACGATGTTTTTTAAAATTGTTCCTCCGTAGAGAAATCTAAAACGTAATCCTACGTCAAAAATACAATTGCAACTGTAAACTCTGAATTCTGAGCTAAAACAACAGTTTGGACTACCTAGAACCTCCCAGATTATTGCATTATATCTTTTAACCTTTCAGAAGTTTCAATGAAAATGGTTGAATTCATACTGTTATTTTGTACAGCCAAAATTTTCCAACAACAACCCTAGTAGCACAGCTGTTGCCATTAAGTTGAGATAACGTAAATATGACTTGCTAAGTCATAATAAAGTTACTACAACTAATAATGATCGTAGTGTGCTACTTGGGAACTTAATAAAATATTTTCTCTCAGAACAGCTAGCTCACCCATACGTGCCAACACCACCAACATATGAAACAGTTCTCACCTCTTGATGCTATACGTACACGTGCTAGAAATTTGTACACGTGAACAAGCTATCTTTGAAATGATTTTTTTACATTTGTTACTTTCGACCATATAAAAATTTGAGGAGAATGATACAGAGATACAGAATACAGACGTACACGGCCACTTAGATCGACTCAAGGTTTAGTTAAATTTGACTCAGAAGATCAAAACGTGAAGTAACCCATAGTAAATGTCACTCATACTTATGTATAAAGTACTGATAGGAGTGACATTTACTCAAACATCAAACACTTTTACTAAGTCCATAACTCTACTTTTACACTGTTGAATTGAACTTCATTTAATTTTGAATCATTTCAGAAACCGTGTCGTGGAACATATAAAACAGGGAAAGAGAGAAAGAGATGGAGAGATAAAACCAAACGTTACACACTAAAAACGTTACAGAACTATACATACAGCACTATGTGTTCACGCAAACTATCACTACCACCATGGTGGGCAAATATTATCTTTTGTGATTATCGACGTATTTGCAAGAAATGACTGAGAGTTTCGAGGAATTAACGTTTGAATTTTTGTTTATCTTTGTGTACAACAATCTGATACGCCGTTTTCAATGAGTTTCCGATCATAACGTTGCTTGCGTTGGCGCGCTCAATAAGTGACATAATGTATCTGTATCTTACGGAAAGAAATTGCTTCAGACAACAGGAAAACCGGGAATCTAATGGAATAGTTTACCTGCGACATCAAAATTACGATGGATCAATCTTATCCTATCTACAAAACTGAATCAAACACTCACCTTCCAACAACCTTCAAGACGAACCAAACGATGATAACATTGGACACCCTTTTCGCACTGCTCATTGCTCAGTTCCTCTTCCGGTGGCAACGGATGGGCTGCTGTTCGGCTGTCCGATTCCAAAGCAAAACGTATCGGATTCTATCCGTCTGATATGTCCATCAACACCGTAATTAATCCATTCCTCCACGGTTTGCGCGCTCGGTGACCAGTCCCGTTTCTTTATTCGCATTTCAACTGCGATTTCCGCCGAACACTCAAAATTGTAAAAACAAAAACAACTGAGACCGAATTACTGGGCCATCCAAATCACCTCCACCGATGAGGACACATTATCATTCGCTTCACAAACGCACCTTTTTTCACTTGGCGCGCTCAAATTGTCACGTCGCACACTGCGGTTCACTTCCGGATCCGATAGCAATTTAATTAGTACTAGAAACACTTTGTTGGGAGTCTTACGACGGTGCGGGTCGAAGGCGATTGGAAATAACTGATATTTTTGCCCGTTCGTCGATGTTGTGTTTTTCTTCTTTTTCCACTGTAATACTACACACACGCACACTCGTTTTTCTCGTCACTCTCTTCTCATCCACATGGTCGAACCCTCCTGCCTTCGTTCGGTGCTCCTAGGAGGTGCTCAGCAGCAGCAGCAGTTAGCTCGTTTCGAAAATATTTGTTGTTTTTCTTCGATTTCTCCACTCGATTATCTTCGTTTTTGGGCTTTTCTCCGTTTCCACCTGGGAGCAGTCAGCAATTGGTCTTCTTGATCTTGGGAAGCAGCATCGCCGCAGCTACTTCGAAGGTGTGATCATTTTGGGCCATTAGAGGCCATCGAATTGTGAGCGAATGGACAAACGGGTGAGAGTGAGAGAGACTTGAAAAAGGGAAACAACAACAAGCGATGAACCTCTTCTTGGTGGACACTCAATTCGCGCGCGCGGGTTTTTGTGTTTGTAGGAATGCGCAACCCTAGTAGGACACGACACACACTGGAGCGGGAAATCGAAAGAAGGACGGTCGGTGGTGGTTGGGATCTGATTTTGACGAATCTCACAGACAGCGGCTCTTCTAGGTACACACTGCTCAAAAGTTTTTGTGTTGTTGGCAGCTGCGACTCTGGACGGTCACTGATGGGCGCCTCTCGTCCAAGGGAGCTTAGTGAAAGATCATCCACAGAAAAATGCGATGATCAGCTGCTGATGATGGGAGAGGGACTTTCGAGGGACTAACAATGTGAAAAAGAGATAAAGTACACACTACACCATCAATTATATTCAAATTGAACTGGGATCGGGCAGGGGCAAGAGGGGGGCAAGTTATAGCTCAAATAGTAATGGGAGAATAAACGGGCATTTAGGCCTGTGAGCAGCTTTTTCTACGCCTTTTGGGGTCTTCAGCAAACCACCACCGATGAGACAGGGTGGTAATAGCATGGGCGGAACGTGTAATCGAGAGGTTGGGTAGCCGATCGCGATGGGGCAACTTTCAGCTGCTGCCTTGAGGAATAGTTTGTGGGTGGTCGAACGGATTACGGTTCAACGCTGATAGGATTGGAATTTATGGG
>JASCZW010007907.1:0-40251 GCA_034211315.2 Aedes japonicus
TGTCATGTTACATCTCCTCTGTTTAAATAGTTAATCACTTAGCAATTTAAAAGAAGAAACGATGAAAACCCGCTTCTTTGATTTCCATGTGTTGCTTTTGTGGATGGTAACTGGAAGTCTTATTAACGTAAGCCTTGAATCCTCAAATAAAATATAAATCTAAGAGTAAGTTGAAACGCTCCCTGCACATGCACGAAATTTGTATTGAATTGATTAGTGATTTATCTGTGGTTATTAATAGGTTTAATTGTAGGTGATCTCAGTTAAAAAGCATCCCAACGATTGACTAGGAACTCTAATAAAAGACGAACATCATCGGCTTGATTTGGTGAGTGTTTAACATGCCTTCGATATGAAATGGATTGAATGTTTATCCAGAAAGTTGATAAACTTTTTATTGAAGCTATGAGTTATGGTTTGATGCTATTCGGCAGTCTTCATGCAGTGTCTTTTAAGCATAGTGACGTTTAACACACGCACACTATCGCGTCTATTGTTGTGGAATTTTTTTTTGTTTTCTCACAGATGTCCTAAAAGTTGGCTTACCATTTCTAATCGTTTTGATAAGTGTTTGTTATGTTTTCGTCTACATCGTACTACTGTATTTCCAGAAAGCACGCTACCACATCAAGAAGTGATAACCGAAAAAAAAACTACCCTAGAATTACAATAGAAAATCATAAGATAATAATTAAAGGGTGTATTAGATAAAAATGGCAGACAGAAAATCTTCTGTAACTATTGAATCGTATGAGTAAAAAACCTAGAAATTTGAGTAGATCTTATTCATAGTGTATTATTTACATCTGACAAGTTTCATAGTTATACATTCAGTAGTTCCAGTCATGTCGTCGAAACAAGAAATTGTCCGTGAGAAAATTTTGTGCACTCACAATCAAAATCCAGGGGCGTCCCACCGGCGGATTGCTAAAAGGCTTGGAATTGCAAATACAACTGTGTCTCGTGTAATAAAAACCTTCAAGGAGCGTCTGAGTGTCCAAAGAAAGGAAGGGAGTGGTCGTAAAAGTGGTCCAATGGACAGTAAAATGGCCAGGAAAGTCGTACAACAATTCAAGAACCGTCCAAACATGTCAATTCGAGATGTCGCTAAAAAGTCTAAGGTGTCAGTCGGTTTTGTGCAGAAAACCATGAAGCGTGCTGGGTTACATGTTTACAAAGTGCAAAAAGCCCCAAACCGGAATGAAAAACAAAACATCACTGCGAAAACCCGCGCCCGGAAACTTTACACGAAGCTGCTCACTAAATCCGGTTGCATCGTGATGGATCACGAAACATACGTCAAGGCCGACTTCCGTAAACTTCCTGGGCAAGAATATTTCGTTGCCAAGTCGAAGTTCGATGTTCCGGAGGATGTTCGAAAGAAGAAACTATCGAGATTTGCAAAGAAGTTTCTAATCTGGCAGGCGATTTGCGGATGTGGTGAAATAAGTGCTCCCTTCATCACTTCCGGAACAATAAACGGTGCGATTTACACGGAAGAGTGCCTTAAGAAGTGTCTCTTGCCATTCATTAAGAAGCACAAAGGATCAACTCTGTTTTGGCCTGATCTAGCATCCTGCCACTACGCTCGAAATGTATTGGAGTGGTACCGAGCCAACGGAGTCAATTTTGTGCCAAAGGATATGAACCCACCAAATTCACCGGAACTTCGTCCAATTGAAAAATTCTGGGCTATTATGAAAAAGGAACTTCGCAAACATCCCAAAACTATAAAAACAGAGCTAGAATTGAAGAAAATTTGGGTAAAAACAACAAAAACACTGGGAAAATCGGTTGTACAAAATTTGATGGGTGGAGTGAAAAGGAAGGTGCGGGCATTCGGGATGGGAGACGAAATTGAATAAAACAAATGTTGTAAATCAAAGTTCATTAGTAGTTCTTCATTCCCTGAAAATTTCAAGAAAATCCGATAATCAGTTTAATTTTGATGAGTATATATGTGTGTGCCATTTTTATAGAATACACCCTTTTTTTATGTTGTAGGACAATAAACCGTACACACTTGGATTTTTTTACAGAAATCTGTAAAGTTTTACCGAATTCTTAACAGCTGAACTTTTGGTAATCCGATTTTACGGATTTCAGTAAAATTTTACCGAAAACCGGTAATTGTTTTACAGATATCTGTAAAATTTCACCGAAATTCGTAAAATCGGATTACCGAAAGTTCAGCTGTTGAGAATTCGGTAAAACTTAACAGATTTCTGTAAAAAAATCTAAGTGTGTACTGTTTATGTACATTTTCTTTAAAACAAGTATTGTCACCATTATACATAGACAATAAAGCCAATATCGAGCCAACATATCGATAGAAAACAATAAAATAAAAGTATTTTGCGTGAAATTGTTCGGAATAGAAATAAATCTAGACAAAATAGTCAATATGTCGAAAGTAACACTTGTAAACAATGACTTCTAGCGTTTTTTGGAATCTGCTTGCTCCAACAAACAAAATAGCACCAGAAACAGATACAAGGAGTTATTACCTTCCCGTCGGTAGTGGATATAGATGTTAGCAACCGGGATTTCCAGGAAATCTACGTTTTAAGTCATTGTTTACATTTGTTACTTTCGACCTTTTGACGATTTTGTCAAGAAATTTCTTATTGTTAAAATACATTAAATTCCCCCATATCTATTAGAAATTTGCAAGCCACAATACATTCTATGGTGAAAAAGAATCAGTTTAATTTTTATCTTATTGTTATACACAATAGAACATTTAATACCCACCATTGATTTAACTGTAGTTCTCGAGTAATTCATGATTAGGGCCTAAAAGCCATTTGTAAACAATGACTTTAAACGTTGATCTCTCACGAATCACGAAAATCCTACTAAATCCAGCTACTCCATGTGGTAGAAATAACATTTTCCTACCATATGCTGCTGTTATTCCACGAGAGTGATTCAAGATTCAAGAGAAATCGACATTTAAAGTCATTGTTTACAAATGGCTTTTAGGCCCTTAACATGAATTACTCGAGAGTTTTACATTAGATTCTGTAGTATTTTCAATGTGTAGGGAAGCTAAATATTCTGCATAATCCAACAGTGAAGTCCACAAACTGGCACCACTATTTCATCCGTCTGATGATTTTCCATTGCTAGACAACATTCCGCCTAGTAAGCAACCACCACCCAAACAAATTCACGTCATTTGCGTAGTCTACCTTTAGGCAGTTTTCATCAGTGTATCGTAAAAATTTGTTTACAGCTGAATTAAGGCGTTCACTGACATAAATATTCAATTTCCAGCTCCAGCGCACGTTCGCGTTCGTCATCCCACCGGAAATCGACTTCCACTGGCAAAGCAATAACGATGGTTATTCAACGAGTGTGGCGCTCCTCATCAACATCGGCCAACAGTAGCAATAATATCAATAGCAACAATGTCGTCCTTTCAACATCGTCGACAACTGGTACTGCAGCGGTAACAGCAACAAGTTCCTCTGAATTGGCGCCACAAAATGCAATGTCCTCTGAGTCGGATGGCTCTGTGGGTGGTCAGCAGCAAGGAAGCAACTCGAAAATGCAACGTCCCAAGCTTAGTGGTGAAGCAATGCTCGAAGTGTTGAAGATGCGCTACTCCGGACGGTCACATGCCAATCAATCGTCCGGTGAGGCAGCCCTGAAATCACTTGAATTACTCCGAGCCAACATTCAATATCTGTTCGATAAGGAGATCGAGGTGGTTGTCAAGAAGTTCAGTTCCCTTTTCTTCATACCAGCTATGAAAAATATTAAGGAGAACCTAGGGGAAAGTGCTGTTTCGGAGGAAACTTTGAAAACAATCTATTGCTCCATGTTAGAGAACAGTAAGAATCAATATGTGGGGCAGATTGCTTCTCCGGCGGAGAATTCTCTATCAAGGGCGAACACGCCGGGAATGGAGTTGAGCGATTCTGATTCAAGCACCGATAATACTGTTCCTTCGGGTACTACCAGTTTGCTGCAGCAAGCACTGAAACGAAAACTACCAGAACCGAATCAACCGGATAACTTCAAGCGGCAATATTTCCTCCAAGGCTCACTGTACTCTCAAAACCACTACTCAATTTTGCAATCATTGGGGAACGTACAAGGCTCGCTGCCATATCAAATTAGACCATCGGTCTTGAATCCCACCGTCTACACGACTACCATCAGCCCAGAGACTCTGTTCATTTTGGATTTGAAAGCTGGCCGAGCTTTGGGAGTTCCGGATTTTCGTGAGCGATTAGCTAACAAGCACCCAGAAATTCTACGCTACTGTCCTGACAATCAGGATCGAGATTGGTTGCTTCAGCAGAAGCAAATATCGCCACTCAACAGAAATGGTCGCTTTTTCCTTTTGGTACTGGACGAAGTGCGAAAGCTTGCCGAACGAAACTCAGAATATGCCAACAACCCATACATGAAACTGTCCGATCTGCAAGGTTTCAAGCTAACGGAATTCATCTACGCCAAGGTTCAAAAGTTGATCAAGGACAGTGCTGATTCGAGCACCAAATCAACGACGGTTCCAGCGTCGGCCACATCATCGTCTTCATCGCCAGCAGTTCCTAGCATCATTCAACCGAGGCCCCGAGTATCCTCGCTAAGTTCCTCACATGCCACACTGACGGCACTGCTGTCCTCGCCGCAGCAATCGCAACCAAGTGTCAGCAGCCTTTCGGAGCTGGTGACGGTTTCCAATGCGGCAATTATCGCCAATCAATCGAGTCAGGAAGCAGGTTCCACCGGAGGCAGTGGCGGAGATGCGAAAACATAGAACTGAGATTCCTAAACAATATGAATTAACAAGTGATAAAAAAAAACAGTTACTGTACTAAGAATGCTTCGGAATGAGATGGCATCAGATGCTTTAGGTGTGTACATATCAGGATTTTAGGACAACTCTGTAGTGATATGTACGTTTTAATAGGTTTTAAAATGAACTTTACTGTATTTAGAAAGGTATGAATCGATGAATGTTTGTTCGTGTGCTGTTTGTGGCTGTATTGTGCTTTATATGTTTTAAGTGAATACACTTTTAACCGAGTAACTGTTTTTGTTATTTATCATCTGATATCCGTGAAATGAAAAAAAAAATAAACTCACAAGTTACTCTTTTTAGATTGTAGACTTTTGCCTTGCTTTATTTACACAACATAAAATTGTATAGGAATGATGTAAGTGATGAAAATCTGCCGCACCCAATCTGTATGCAAGCAAATCTGACGGAATCCATCCGCAGTAACATCCATATTTTGAGCCAACTACCATATGATGCCGTGATAAAAGTAGCCTTAGACAAAAGTTGTAATTTGAATAGTTACGCTGTTACACGATAGTTATTATGAATTGATTTTTGCGCCAGTTTTTCAAGTAAGGGTTTTCGCAAAGTAGGGGGTTCTACTCTGCCGATGATTTCCAATGATGACCTTTTCAAACTACTTCTACTACTGTGTTCAAAACTAAGTCAGAAATTTCAATTAATTTTGATTAATGCTGATGTACATTATGTAAGAAATACAACGTCGTTTATATTCGATTTTTTTTCCAAGAGGACACATATTTCAAGCTAAGTAAGATCCCTACCAGCGCCTCCAACTATCGCCCCATCAGTTTCTTGTTCTGCTTCTTGAAGCTATCCGAAATGTTGATTCTCAACCGTTTACTGTAGCTCGCAAGATATAAATCAAAAAAATCTGTAATGCGTTGAACATGACGGTTTTGTCTACAAGCGTTAAAAAACGACTATATTCGAATGGGAAAAGATATTTTAACAAACAAAAAATTGCGTTTTATTAAAAACTTCACAAAAATACTTCTACTTCGTGCCGCACCGAATTGCGACAGTTAGCCGGAACGTTGGCCATAGATGATAAAAAGAAGCTAGTAGGCAGTAGGCCGGAACCAGCCTTCCGCTCGGTGGACTCTCTCTTTTCCAGCAGTGCCAGAATCTTGTAAATGTTTCCTTGATCTTTGTTAAGTAACTCAGTTAACTTATGTTAGAGAAAATACTGTAAAATTTTAGTATGCGATATCGTATTCGAATGATCTTCCTTAAAGATACGATCGGTTGCGGCTTGCGTTTGTGGGGCCTCGTACCGATGCGGTAAGTGTCATCACGCATAAGCTTGGAATATGCCGGGAAAAACGAAGAAGACGTTGCGCTCAATGCAACAGAAGCCATCAGCAATTCCGAAATGGCGTCATTCATCATCTTCCAGCCTTTATACGCCATTCCAGTTCCAAAAGTATACATATTGCAGTGTATTTGACAGTATTTCCCAGTTTTTCTGAAACAAGCCGCCAGTTTGGATTCAAAAATGGTGTCACACATCGATTTACAGTCTTTATACGCCATTCTTGATCCAAAAGTATCCATATTGCAGGCTGTTTGACAGTATACCCACTTTTTGTGAAACTGAAACCGCCATTTTGTATTTCTAAATGGCCTTGGGCATCGATTATCGGTATCAAGACGCCGTCTGCGTTCCAAAAATATCAATATTGCAGGGTATTTGACAGTATTTTGTAACCAGTGGTGTGTTGAAGGGTCCAAGATGAGTGAGATTTTCGGGAATTAATATCGGCTTTTAAATTGAAACCAAGAAAACATTTAAATATACATTCTGGACATCACCCAACACTCACTGTGCGGAAAGCAGGCACACATCAACAGTTCCGCTACTTGCCACCAGACTTCGGAGGAGATAAGGAGTGGGTGGCCATTTAGGGTCAATGAGGTCTATACAGGTGGCGAAGACCAGGGTGTTTGTCGGTATTAGTAACGAAAAATGTGTAAACAATCCATGATTTCGGGTAGTGACGTAAAACTCCACAATCAATCGAGTAATAACAAAACAAGTTAAGTTTTTTTTCCGCATCCTTTCAGTGCACAAAAAGGTATTTTTCAGCCGAAACCTTTTAAAAACCTTACTAATTACTACAAATAAATATTCCATCTTGTGATTTGCTGCTGTTGTAAATTGTTGTTTTTGGAGATCTACGTCACGCATGTTTACAAAAAAACAGCTGTGCATCATCTCACGAACACAATTACAGTATTTTGGATTGCACTAATACAACTCAACCACTTCTTCTCTACCTGTATAGAGCTCATTGATTTAGGGTGGCGTAGAGGGGGCCATGATGGGGCGAATACACAGAAAAAAATAATTAATTTTAACAAGCGCGTAAAATTTTGCTTCGTTTAATTCCAAGCCAAAGGAGGCATAAGCAATGTTTGCATACAACAATGTTTGCAAACTTTCATACAGCAGGCTTGATTCAGGCGTTATCTGGCTTAAATTCACATGAAATATCCTATAATTTTCTACCAAGTCTAGCATTCCCTTTATGTGCATTAGATAACGCAGAAAATTCAATGTTTCTTTTTATCTGTGTATGCTATGGGAGGAAAACTTCTAAACGACCGGTTGAAGATCAAACCGCCGTCGCTTATATGCCATTAAGTCTGCAGCACGTTTGTAGTTAAGACGTTAAAACTGACATTGGAAAAAATAAAAGGTTGTGGAAAGTGATCGAAAGAGTCTTCAAGTGGAGAAGTAGAAGCAAGTGAAGCGGATAGAGCATCCAGGACCTCTGTATTTGCCTTTAGATTGGACTGACCGTCGTCCAAGTTGCCCAAGTCAACTTCACCGTCTGTTAGTTCCTGGTCGTCGTGGGAGTCCTAGTGTCTCGAACTAGTGACGCCTCAAGCCTTGGGGAAGACGTGACCATTTTGTGTGCCACCTCGAGCCTACGCGGACGGCATTGGAAACGCGAATCGGTGAGACTTGGACGAGTACGGATGAGAGGAAGCGTTGGACGGAGAACTGGTCTGGCTGTTTAACCCGAAGACCACCTGACCAAAAGGCAACAACAAAGTTATATCAATTTTTGTTATTTAGTACGTTGTTTTTAGCACATAGATTGTTAGAATTTAGATTGCGGATGTTGTTAAAATATCATAAATAGTAATAGAAAATCCTCTAGAGGTAACAAAATTATATCAAACAATGATATAGCTATAACATAAACGGAACAAACTTTATAACAGTTTTGTTAAGTTGTAGAAAAATCATATCAGCTAGTGTTAGAGTTCATTTATTTCTTTACGCACACAGAAAAAAAATAATGAATTTTAACAAGCGCGTAGAATTTTCCCTCATTTAATTCTAAACCAGAGCAAGCGTAAACAACGATATTGTTTGCAATTTTTGGAATTCTTTCATACAATAGACGCGATTTAGGCGATTTGGAGGATTAATTTACACGATATATCCCAGTATTTTTTGTCAAATCTAGCATTCCCTTTATGTGCATTAGATAACGCAGAAAATTCAATGTTTCTTTTTATCTGTGCAGATTGTGCCTCTCATGGCATTATATCTTAATTTGTCATAAATATGTTTTACAATTACTCAGATGAAAACGTCTCAAACAAATTTATATCTTAATCAGCTAGTTGTAACAAGGTTTGTTATAATTTTGTTATTTTTATGTTATACCCTCCTGGTCGGGCAGGCACAACGAGATGCAGCGTAGGAGATAGTCCACTGACGGAACGGGAAGAAGTGCCGGAACGGGAAGAGGGGCCCCGACGATAGGAGTGTGACACAGAGCGAGGAAAGAGGTAGAAGATAGGAAGTACACCGAAAAAAAATGAATTTTAACAAGCGCGTAAAATGTCCGCCGTTTGCAATCTTTCATACAAAAGGCTTAATTCAGGCGTTATTTGGCTTAAACTTACAACTCAAATCTATCATTCCACAGAAAAAAATAATTAATTTTAACAAGCGCGTAAAATTTCCTTTCGTTTAATTTCATCCCAAAGGAGGCGTAAACAACGAAGTTGTATGCAATCTTCCATGCACCATACAACAATGTTTGTAATCTGTCATACAAAAGGCTAGATGCAGGCGTTATCTGACCTCAATTTACATGAAATATCCTATTAATTTCTGCCAAATCAAGCATTCCTATTATGTGCACTTGAAAACGCATAAAATTCAATGTTTCTTTTTATCTGTGTTCCCTTTAAGTGAATTTTATAACGCAGAACATCGCATTTTTCTTTTAACTGTGTATTCACAAAACAAAAACAAACTCGGGCCGCAAAACCTTTTTTTCTTGTTTTGAAATAAGTCTACAGTATACTATACACATGAACGATATACCACGCTCTTTATCTTTTAAGTTTATAGTTTATAATGTTCTGGAAATATTTTTTTTTCATGCAATTTAGCTGTCATTTCAAACGAGAATAACATCTCACTGTTAGGCGAAGATTGACGTCCATGGTTCGAGTACCATTGGATACATGCCCTTTCGCTCCATTTTCAAAAAAACATCTGTTAGATTTCCAGCCTGCCGCACTCTGACGGAACTTTCAACACTTTCTCTTCACATATTTCATTCTAGCCAAAAACATTAATGTTCACTCTTGATGCCTCATCGTGATGAGCGAACATCTCCTTCTACATCATAATCGTTACTCCTCGCACGGAGAATAAATAACACAACAATTAATGTAAATACAACGTTGTTCAATATTTTGTGTGAGCACCCTTCGCTCGAATAACAGCTTGACATCTTCGCGGCATTGGTTCAACAAACTAAGCAATCGTTGATGGTGTGATTTTGCCCCATTCAGTTGCAATTACTTGTCGTAATTGCTGAATGCTTGTTGGATGTTGTTCTTGAACCTTAATTTTTAAAAAATGGACCACAAATGTTCTATTGGTTTAGGCTCAGGAGACTGTGATGGCGACTCTCCAAAACGTTGCTTTTTCGTTCGTTGAACCATTGTGATACTAGTTGAACTTCCTTTACGATTATTCCGTCAATAAATTCTAGCTCTCCAACACCAGACGATGTCATCGAGCACCAAATCATGGCCCTACCTGCATGTAAAATGCAAAATTTGGCTTAGTTATTTGACGATTAATGATGTTGTAAGAATTTACCTCCACAATGTTTGACTGTCGGTCTTAAACACTTCACTTTCAAGCTTTCACTTTCCGCCCTTTTTTTTTGTAATTCCATCAGACCCAAGTAGCATTATTTTAGTCTCATCTGACCATATAATTCATCGAGTAACGTCATGCGAGCCAAAGAAAGACTTTAACAAACTCTACGATTCGTTATTGTGTAGAAATAATGGACGATGAAACGTATGTGAAACTAGATTACAAAACGCTTCCCGGACCACAATTCTATACTGTCAGCGAAGACAAAGACATTCCCGAAACGGAGAAGGCAATTTTTACCGAAAAATGCAGTAAGAAGGTTATGGTTTGGCAGGCAATATGCGGGTGTGGTAAAACATCTAGTCCGTACATCACAACAAAAACGATGAACACTCAGAAATACGTCAACGCTTCTGGAGCGATTATTGCCGATGATCAGGCAGCACGAAGGTCAAGTAGTGTTTTGGCCTCATTCGGCGTCATGTCATTACGCAAAGGTCACTTTAGAATGGTACAAAAGTCAAAATGTATGTTTCGTGCCGAAGGAAATGAATCCGCTGAACTGCCCGGAGGCACGTCCAATCGAGACTTTTTGGACTTTAACCAAAGCAAAGCTTCAAAAATTCATAAAACCAGCGGACGACATCCAAAGATTTAAAAAAAGATTGGTCAAAGTGGTCAAAATGGTGGGAAGTACCACTGTGCAGTGCAGAATGGGTCATGTTCGAGGGAAAGTTAGGAGTCTTGGCTATAATTAAATATTTTGATTAAACGAGAGTAAAATATCATATGAAACACAAATAAAATTATTGAAACTAAAAATAAACATGACTTGTTTGTTATTTTGACAGTGTGCTCATACCTTCTGGAACAGTCTATATGCTTGGTTACTCTCTATCGGAGGTCGTCCTGTATCAGGCCGTATCTTGAGACGCTTGGTAAGATGAGCGTTTGTTTCAAATTCTTCCTCAAGAATCTTCTTTCGGCTTAATCTGCTTGTCTTTTGACGTTGCTGATATGATTTCTACTTCTCTAGGGGCAGCGTCTTTTCTGTACAGCCGAAACCATGTCATTTCGATCTCTAATCAGCAGGCTGGAAATCTCGGAATAAATAATATCCAATTCTTTGGAAAGTGCATCCTATTTAGGGCATGTTAAATAAGAGGGAACTTTTTTGTCTGATTCCGGAGGAGCTTGTGAAGAACTGAATGGCTGGAGTTCCTTCATACTGTGGTATTTTTGGAAATTTTAACGTAGGACTACGTTTTTCTTTTCTATACCGGGCGCCGTTTCAAAATTATGAAAAATGAGAGCGTTACGCAAAAGTGAAAGGTTTTTGAACGCTTATAACTCTCGTTCGACTGAACAGAATGACTTTATTCAAGCATCATTTTATCAAGAAGACTCACAAATTTTTTGCATCAAAATTTGAATGAAGTTCAATTAGTATAAGTAGTTCAATTTTTCATTTGAAAATGACCTTCTTTTGCTCCCATACAAATTTGCATATCAACAGGTTGAAAAATGTGTTTCCCCTAGCAAGGTCATAGGAAACGAGTAACAAATGTCTTCTTCTTCTTCAAAATAACTTTTCCCCGTCCCACACAAATTTCTGAACGCACAAAGCTATTGGTCGAAAATGACATCATATTTGCGCTACGCTCTGATTGGTTAATACTGCCACAGTAACCTTGCCAGCAATTATGGAACACGTGGAACGACCGAACACCAATAATCAGTTCTCGCTGTGCATCCGTATGCGACAGACGTGTTTGGCGAGCACGTTGTAGAAAACGCCGCCCGTGAAAACAAGACCAGATTCATCCCACGTCACTTGCAGCTGGCCATCCGCAACAACGAGGAGCCGAACGAAGAAAGAAAGCCCAGCGGAATCGAAAACATTTCACCCCGTCAATTAAATCCGTCCTTATCAGGACGACAAATCAGTTTACTAACTAAAGAGTTGGGTTGAATTTTTCTATTGTGCTGTTGTTAATTCAATTACCGCATCACGGCTGAATATGGCAATCATTAAACGTCGCGTCCCCGATTATACCACATAGAACGTTGAACAACAAACGAACGAAAGTCTAGAAGGGATAATTCGAGCCAAACTGCAACACATCAGTGACCATGTGGTGGAGTTCGCCATTGTTTCCAAGTTATGCGTACCGGATTAGTTGCTGTTGGTGGGAAGCAAATTAGGCATATTTCTGTTGAGAAAATCATCCGTCTAGCGTGCACTAATTCAAACTAATTATTGTGACGCAATAACAGAAGTTCGTCCCCTTTGGTGCAATTTGTATCACATTGCCTTCGTTGGTACCGCCTTCTTTGTGCAATAGCATCCGACGCCATGACTATACCAGCTCTTAGCTGAAATTTTGACTCAGTCTTACAACAGTCGTGGGCTGTGCAGTGGCTGTTCGCACGCAGTTAGCGGCAGCAAGCACCCTGGATGGTGCACTGGCGAGCAGTCGCTGCCCACACTCCCGCTTCTTTCTACTCAATTTTTGAGTACAATTGATGCTATCTCTTTTTCCTCAAGGATGTGTTACTCAATTTTCGTTAAACAGTGGATCAACTCAATTTTTGATTAGATCAGCTTCTTACGAAAATTTAGTAACATTTCCGTGAGAGAAAAAGAGATAGCATACAATTGTACTCAAAAATTGAGTAAAGTGAAGCGGGAGTGCATAGAGGCGTTGGCACAGTTGGCTGTTGGTGCCGATGCTCTGTTAACCTCGCTACGAGAGACGCCAGTGACGAGACAAACAACCCTAGGGGAATCGCAAACTATTTCTCCCGCGTCAATTAAATCCGTCCTTTCAGGACGACCAAATCAGTTTAATCACTAAAGAGTTTGTTTTGTTGAATTTTTCTTTTGTCGGTTTTTTGTTCAATTACGCCGCGTCCCGGAGTATATCACAAAGACCGTTGAACAACGATCGAACGAAATTTTAGAAGGGATAATTCGAGCCGAATTGCGACACGTCATAGACCGACTAGACTATGTGGTTGAGTTCGTTTTAGTTCCTAGTTCTGCATACCGGATTAGTTGCTGGCAGTGGCTAACAAATTAGGAACATTTCTGTTAAGAAAATCATCCGTCTAGCGTGCACTAATTAAAACTAATTATTGTGGCCTAATAACTGAAGTTCGTCCCCTTTGATGCACTTAGTATCACATTGACTTCGTTGAATGAAAATTTGATTCAGTCTTACGGTAGTCGTAGTTCTGTGCAGAGCAAAATGTGTTGTAGCAACGCAGTAGGCGTGCGACCATACTGGAGGGTGCACTGGCGAGCATTGGTTATCCAGAGAAGTTGGTGCAGTTGGCTGTTTGGGCCGATGCTCCCGTCAACATCGCTGCGAGAAAAAAAGGCTGCTGAAGCCTATGAGTTGATGGAAAATGCCACCCGTGACAACAACGGGACAATAATCAGCCCACGTCACCTGCAGATGGCCACCCGCACCGACGAGGAGCTGAACCAAGAATACCAAGAAGAAACCCCAAGTTCAACCGTGAACAATGTTTCTCCTCCGTCAACTATATCCGTCCTTTTCAGTACGACCAAATCAGTTTGCTTATTAAAGAGTTTGTTTGGTTGAATATATCTCTTGTGCTGTTTTAAATTTCAATCATTCGATAGGAATCAAATTATTTTGGGAATGTAATGTGGTTCAACCATCGTAGAAAATACAACTAGGGCCGTATCATTATTAAACCAAACGGTCCTTTTAGGCCACCAAATGCTATCTAAAGAGTTAACAATAGAATTATCTTACATATTTATTTCCCAATGCTGGTCTATCGTTCAATTAGCACTATTTCGGCCTAGACGTTTATCGGAAATAATAGACTATGAATTCCCAAACAGGCCACAACCATCTACAACGCAATAAGGATAATGATTTCTAGTTGGTCGATCATATCAACAGAATATGCTCTTAAGGTGCACTCTGCTTCACCATCTCGGAAGGCAAACAGTTCCAGCTGCAAGGCTCGGAAGAAGAAAACGTACACGGAAGAAACAAAGTCCCCAAAATTAAGTTAATTTCACCCAACTCTGGAGTTCGGTGTGGAAGCCAAATTTGAGTATATGCCATAGTACTCAAATTTGAATAACTGTATACAAAGTTTATGGAGGATAAATTTAACCGAATGCAATAAAACTCGTAAAAACCAAAGAAAAGAACTTTTCCGCACGGTTAGTTAGTAAATGTTATACAACTTTTAAAAATAAAGTGCCTTAAAACATAAATTTACTTGATAATTTTATTCATTTTGTTGTTTCTTAATTTTTAACAATAACGGCTAGTTTAATACCGTAACATATTTATTGTTTTTCGGTTTTTAAATCTAATATACTTCAAATAATAAAAGTATGCAAATGACTTCCTTTTTTACTCAAAAATTTGTTGTCAATGAAGTACTCACCCATTGAATAATGTTTACCTAATGTGCAGAATCAAATTTACCCATCTCTCCAGTTCAACAACAGTACTCAACTTTAAGTTTAAAAATACTCAATTCTAGGTACTTTGTTTTTGCCGTGTATAGCACCTTATCTACCGGTGTTGAAGCATTTTAACCCGATACTGTCGTTTCTTCAAAACAATAAGCATTATGAACAGCTTCATAATTGAAATTTCCGAGCGGATTGAAAGCGTATCTGCCCGACTGACTTAAATCAATTGGCGGATGGCCCTGACGTCTCTGGAAATTCAAACTGCCCTCGATCAAGCTGCCGGGAGAGCTAGCTAAACACGAGGTTCCCGAGCGAACCGAAGCCATGGTCAAGTAAACCAGCTTCATGACGAAATGAGGCGGTGTTAGTAGCTGTTCGCTCGAACCCAAAATGGCCCTCTTTAGGGCCATCAAAACAACTGGAAAGAAAGTTGACATGTGTTTTGGAAAGCTGGAGGCTGGGTTTCGGGATAATCGATTGTGAAAACATCTTTCCTGTACTGAAGCCGTAATGTTTTCAACATTTGCACTTTTGGCAGTGTTGTACACACATAAGCCTAGCAGAAACCGTATGCAATTGGAGGTGAATGAAACCAGCTTCTTGAGTAAAAGTTTCCCAAATGAACAAAACTTATTCGCACTGCAAGGTATATTACGTGATATAGGGTATCTTGTTATCATATGTCACACATATTATTTCCAGTGAAAGCAAGATGAATGAATGTAGATACCAAGACAGGCTATATCAATAAAGGTTGTAGTGCGAACGTTTAGTGTATAGGAGTTCGATTTGGAAGGAAACCAATTTCGGCCACTCTTTAAACAATCAAGCGATCTAGATTGCACATTGCTTCGTAGTCCTACGTCAACTTTGCGTACAACCCCATTGGGCTGTCCCTTCTAGTTTTTTTAACAATCCCTCCATTCGCAACAGAAGGTCTGCTGGCTTTAAAAAATCCTTCAGTGTATCTATCGGTTTCGAAGCTTCCGTTTTCAAGGTGCTGATTTTCGATTTGAAAAGTTCTTCACAATAAGAATCGTTTTTTATATCTCGCCAGTATTCACACACCACGGTTGGCTTGTTAATTGCGCAACGGGTATGCACGACAAAATGCATCGACCAGCGTTTGAATCAAATCAAAATTCAACGCAACCAAAAATGAACACAATAGGATTTTCAACAAAATCAAACTTCGACGAAGTTTCAGAATGAAGCACAGCTCGTGCAATTCGTGCTCATTGACGATAAGAACATGTATGACAAAAGTAAATAATTTTTTGGATAACTTCAAGCGACAATATTTCCTCCAAGGCTCACTTTACTCTCAAAACCACTACTCAATTTTGCAATCATTGGGGAACGTACAAGGCTCGCTGCCATATCAAATTAGACCATCGGTCTTGAATCCCACCGTCTACACGACTACCATCAGCCCAGAGACGCTGTTCATTTTGGATTTGAAAGCTGGCCGTGCTTTGGGAGTTCCGGATTTTCGTGAGCGATTAGCTAACAAGCACCCAGAAATTCTACGCTACTGTCCTGACAATCAGGATCGGGATTGGTTGCTTCAGCAGAAACAAATTTCGCCACTCAACAGAAATGGTCGCTTTTTCCTTTTGGTACTGGACGAAGTGCGAAAGCTTGCCGAACGAAACTCAGAATATGCCAACAATCCATACATGAAACTGTCCGACCTGCAAGGTTTCAAGCTAACGGAATTCATCTACGCCAAGGTTCAAAAGTTGATCAAGGACAGTGCTGATTCGAGCACAAAATCAACGACAGTTCCAGCGTCGGCCACATCATCGTCTTCATCGCCAGCAGTTCCTAGCATCATTCAACCGAGGCCCCGAGTATCCTCGCTAAGTTCCTCACATGCCACACTGACGGCACTGCTGTCCTCGCCGCAGCAATCGCAACCAAGTGTCAGCAGCCTTTCGGAGCTGGTGACGGTTTCCAATGCGGCAATTATCGCCAATCAATCGAGTCAGGAAGCAGCTTCCACCGGAGGCAGTGGCGGAGATGCGAAAACATAGAACTGAGATTCCTAAACAATATGAATTAACAAGTGATAAAAAAACAGTTACTGTACTAAGAATGCTTCGGAATGAGATGGCATCAGATGCTTTAGGTGTGTACATATCAGGATTTTAGGACAACTCTGTAGTGATATGTACGTTTTAACCGGTTTTAAAATGAACTTTACTGTATTTAGAAAGGTATGAATCGATGAATGTTTGTTCGTGTGCTGTTTGTGGCTGTAGTGTGCTTTATATGTTTTAAGTGAATACACTTTTAACCGAATAACTGTTTTAGTTATTTATCATCTGATATCCGTGAATTGAAGAAATTTTAATAAACTCTCAAGTAACTATTTTAAGATTGTAGACTCTTGCCTTGCTTTATTTACACAACCTAATATTGTATAGGAATGATGTAATTGACGATTTTACAGTATTTCCCAGCTTTTCTATTACAAGCCGCCAGTGTGGATTGAAAAATGGTATCAAACATCGATTTACAGTCTTTATACTCCATTCTTGATCCAAAAGAATCCATATTGCAGGCTTTTGACAGGTTTTTGGTCAGTATACCCACTTTCTATGAAACTGAAGCCACCATTTTGGATTTCTAAATGGTCTCGGGCATCGATTTCCGGTATCAAGACGCCGTCTACGTTCCAAAAATATCCATATTGCAGGGTAGTTGACAGTTTTTCTCACTTTTTATCGAAAAGAAGCCGCCATCTTGAATACCCAAACTAGCGTTAGGCATCGATTCTCCTCATTTATACGCCTTTCCAGATGGTAATTCCTAGTTTTTATAAACCTGGCAGCAACCATCTTTGGTTCCAATATAGCGTCAGGCTGCCATCTGAATTAACAATGGGCGATCTCAATCCGTTTTTTAGTGGATCGATTTTTCGGCTCGAATTATCGATATTTTGAATCGATCCTATACTGTTCGATTTCTGACTGAATCGATTTTTTAGTGGAAGAATCGACTTTCAAACTCTACTCGCTAAGATAAGAATACGGAAAAATCGGTAAAAAATACCGAAAACCGCACAAAACTTCACATACTGAAATTATCGGTAAACATGGATTATTGTTGGAAAGCAGGAAAAGACGTTAAAAATTACTAATTTTTTTTACGGTTCTTTTTACCGTCGCTAGCAAAATCTAACGATAAAATTTGCAAATCCACTTTACTAAAATGATAAGAAGAATGAAACGTTTTCTCTAGGTAAATTTAACCGATATTTTTGGTTTTGCTACCAATGGTAAAATGAAAACCTTATTTTAGGTAATCTTATCTTAGCGTGTAGTATTATTTTTCACGAAATAGGTAATCAGTGACTCAATAAGTGATTGCAACATCAGCGCCAATATAAGATTAGGGCGCTGGATAAGCCCCTATGGTCTCTCTGATGACGGTTTATTCACACAAAGCCGTTTTCTGTAGAACAATAAAACAAAAGATCAAACATGGAATTTGTTCTATGGAAATGTAACAAATTACCTAAAATTAGCTTTGACAATTTATAAATTGAAATTATATAAATTACAAATCGATTTTTCTCGAATCGATTCCTCCGCAGTCGATTTGTTCTCGAATCGATTTGTTTCGATTTTGAGAATCGATTCATCAGAATCGATTTTTTTTGTGTAAAATGCCCATTGCTAATCTGAATATTTTTTTTTCGAAGGCGGCGTCTTCCTGCACAGATACAGGGTGCGGCAGAAAATAATGCGAAAATGTTCAAACTTGAGTAGTTCGTGTAGCTAGTGACTAATTTTTGTCGACAGTGTATTAGTTTATGTTTACTTTCAAGTGCTGCATCCAAACATTCCGAAAGAGATTGCCAAGGTGGTAGGGTTATAGACACTCAAGTAATAGATCGGACAACGTGATTCTGGCACAATAGATGTATCCAAAACAACTGTCAAATCGTATGGAAAATGTTCGTTTTGGATACAACATGGCGGCCTATGTCCGGTCTATTACTTGAGTGTCTATAGGTAGGGTGCAATTTGGCAACAGTTTACCACACAAAAAAGTCCCTGCAGGATGGTCCTAAGCCGCGGAAGCCGGGAAGAGGACGTCCTTGCTTTGCACGCACGCCGAACGTTATCAAATCGGTCCGTGCAAAAATTGCGCGCAACCCGGGGCGTTCCATAAGAAAACTTGCAAAGGAAGCCAATATTTCGGAGAAATCCATGCGGAAAATCATCAAAGAAGACCTGCATTCATCTTCCAGAGCCAGAGTGAAACGCCACTTGATTACGGACCGGGTCAAGGAACTACGAGTGACTCGTTCCAAGAGATTGCTTTCCTTATTGAAGAAGGAAAAAAGGATAATCCTGTTCTCCCACGAAAAGCTTTTCAGCATCGATGCTGTGGCCAACAGCCGCACGACCGGTTCATTTCCGGCGTCGGCTCGAAGACGTTATTAATAAAAATGGAGAACACATTGAATAAATTTGTTTAAAAGGACTTTATAAAGATAACTGCACTCGAAAATGTTATATTATTGCATGAGTTAGTTGAAAATGGGATTTGAAAGAAACAGAACAAATTTTCGCATTATTTTCTGCCGCAACCTGTAGAAAGAAACATTGAATTTTCTGATTTATCTAATGCACATGAAGGGAATGCTAGATTTGGTAGAAAATAAAGGGATATTTCATGTAAATTTAAGCCAGATAACGCCTGAATCTAGCCGGTTGTACGAAAGACAGATTGCAAACGATTTCGTTGTTTACGCCTCCTTTGGCTTGGAATTAAACGAGGAGAAATTTTATGCGCCTGTTAAAATTCAATCATTACAGGAAATGTCCCATTGATATCTGCCAAATCTAGCGTTCCCTTTATGTGCATTAGACAACGCAGAAAATTACATGTTTTTTTAAACTGTGTGGCCACCGGTCCGTGGTACTGTGGTTATTTATTGATTTTTCACTTATTCACGTGAAACAATGCAGGGATACCAGATACTTTTTTCAAAAGTCTGTATCAATCTCATGGAAATGTCTGTATTTGTCTGTATAAGGGTTTTAATTTTGGTTTGGCACAGAAAAAAATAATTAATTTTAACAAGCGTGTAAAATTTCCATTCGTTTAATTCCAACCCGAATGAGGCATAAACAGCGAAATTGTTTGCAATTTTTCATGCGCCATATAAAAATGTTTGAATTCTTTCGTACAACCGGCTAGATTCAGGCGTTATCTGGCTTAAATTTTCATGAAATATCCCTTTATTTTCTGCCAAATCTAGCATTCCCTTTATGTGCATTAGATAAATCAGAAAATTCAATGTTTCTTGTTATCTGTGTGCTTCAATGAAAAAAAAAATGTTGAAAATCGATGTTGAAATTTTTTATCGATGCTGTCGATGTTTATCGATGTTGAAAAATGATTTGAGGTTAGATTATGTTGTGTATGTAATTTGATCTCTTAGATTCGATGTTTTGACAAATTCTAGGCAAATCGTTTATTATTATCATTTATAAATTTGAAGAAACAACTCACCTTAACTTCACAAAATTCATTAATTCCAAAAGCTCGACGAACTCAAATTTGGTTGTACATGTCGCTTGTGAACAGACATTTTACATTAGATAAAATTTCAACCACTCCGGTTTTTCTTTTTCTGTAACCTAACGTATCCTTTGGCCGACAAAAGACCTTTCATGGTTTATGTGGCAGTGCGATTGCGAGCATTGGTTTTATTGATATTGTGAATTGAAATAATACGCTCGACAGTGGCCGTTGAAGCCAATATTGCTGGAATGAACTGTCGTAGACACGGAAAGGCTTTTCTAGAATTTCTAGAAAATCCTCCACTGAAAATTTCAATTCCTGGAACTTGTGGTCGATTGGTTTTTTTTCTAACCGATAAGCAGGTTTAGTCAGATTGGGCTTTTTCGCTTTCGTAATTACTGCTTTCTTGCCTTAAATTGTTGAGAGTATCGTCGATAGGGTCAATATTTTTTTTATATTTGATTACAGCAGCACATGTAGAAAGTGCTCCATGCTTAACTGTCGCTTCTAGTGTACACGGAAAAAAATCCGTGCCCGGATTCGTGAACTGCAGTTATGAATTTGAGAACAAGCAAAAATACACCATGAACTGAATCACGTAATTGGGAACTAGTTCATGTTTTTGAGTAAAAATCATGCAATCGTGAACTAGTTCACGGTCCGTTTTCATTTTCGTGATCGCTTTTGTTTCTGTGTATTCGTTGATCAAGGCCCGCACTTCGGCACTTTCGAAAAGTATTTCCAACTAGCAGAAGTTATTGGGATCAGGTCCACAAAGCCAAGGTTTGTCAATTTTTTGAAATATCCTGGTTTCAAGACTACCCTATATCGAAAATATTAATTGACTAGTTTCTGTTTTCAGCTAGTACACCATCGGCTTAAAAGTTGATTTAATCAGTTAGTTTTTGGTAAGATGTGGCTAATTGGGGCCTAGTACAGGTGGTTTGATGGAATGCCGAGACGCTCGTAAACTTTCTTTTTTTTCATCCTGCTTGGCGTCCACTAATGTATCGTGAAAACTGAATTATACCTTTAAGACTTCCAGTTTCTAGAAAACGTTTAATAACTTGTTCCAAAGAAAGCCATTGGGTCTCGGACGGATGTAATATGTTTAAATGTTTTAGCTCTATTAGGTGCTGCCGTTCGTTGAACTTTGTTTATGAAAGCTATTGCTGAGGAAGCTAAGGAGTGTATCGAATATAAGCTACCCACATACATTTGCGTTGTACGTATGTATTTGTGATGGTTTTTTATGCTCTGAACACTGCATGTTGTGCGTTTGACTTCCGACTTTCTTTTGTTTACTTCTTTTGTTTGTGCGGTTCAAATTCTGCGTTTTCAAAATGTCACGTATTGAAAAGGAAGTGAAAATTAAGGTTCTGGACACATGGCTAAGTGAGAAGGGTATAACTATGCGAAAATTGGCGAAGCGGTTTGGAATTCATCATGCGAGTGTTAAAACCATCATTAATAAGTTTGGGGAACACTATTCTTTAGATGAGCTACCAGGAAGAGGCAGAAAACCCGGTTCTTCCAACCCGAAACTGGAGCAGAAAGTGGTATCTCTAATCATGAAGAACAAATCAATGTCAATACGTGATTTGGCCAAAAAAGCAGGAACGAGTGTCGGAATGATCCAGCGTATCAAGAAGCGAAACCACCTGAAGACCTACAAGAAGCAGAAATTCTCGAAATAAAGTGCAGAACAGAAGAAGCGAGCAGCAACAAGGGCCCGGAAATTGTATTCGCGTCTTTTGCAGCGTCCGGATGCATGCGTTTTGATGGACGATGAGACCTATGTAAAAGAGGACTCAGAAACCCTTCCAGGTCCACAATACTTCACTGCCGTCATTGGGGAGGATGTGAGCGATGCGGACAGGTCGATTCAAGTGGAGAAATTCGGTCGAAAGGTACTGGTATGGCAAGCAATATGTTCCTGTGGTTTGAAGTCAACCATTTTTTACACTACCGGAACTATAAATGCGGAAATCTATCGATCTGAGTGTCTCCAGAAGAGATTGTTGCCTTTATATAAGAAGCATAGTACACCTCCACTATTTTGGCCGGATTTAGCGTCGGCTCACTATGCCAAAATCACTCTCAATTGGCTTGCGGAAAAGGGTATAGATTTCGTTGAGAAAAATATCAATCCACCAAATTGCCCTCAGCTTCGACCCATCGAACGTTACTGGGTAATCGTGAAGAGGGTCTTCAAGAAGACTGGTAAGGCAGCTGGGAACATGCAGGAGTTCAAAAAAATTTGGGCTCAAGCGTCCAAAAAATGCGATGCAACACTTGTCCGGAACTTGATGAAGAGCATTCGATCCAAAGTTCGAAAATTCGTGAAGGAATAATTTAAATTTCATCTGGTCGTCATTATGTTCAAGTTTAACCTCGTACAATAAAGGATCAATTTTTTGTATGAATAAAATATCGGTTTTCAACATAATTTGTAAGAAAGTTTGTGGATAGCTTATTTTTGATACACTCCTTAGAGGTTATAGAACTCCAAATTGCGAAAGCAGGCAAAATGGGGGAAAATTCAGCTGTGTAGGTATTGCGCCTATAGATAGAAAACAGTTCACCCCATTTGAACGACGTTCATACCTATCTACCAATACCGATGCAAGACACCAATGAGGGAAAAATTGTCTTTTCTCTCTCTCTCTCTCTCCCCTAATTATTGACTGCAATGTTGGAGCACAGACGCCATTGACTTCTGTTAGTTATACAGCGAATCCAAAAGAAGAAGCAATTCGAAATGGGAGCTGTGGTACTTGAAGAATGCACAATCCCACAAAGTTCAGATCTTCGAGGCTATGCATCGAGCAATCCCTTACTGGTGATGTACATATAGTTTCAGAGCTAAAATAGAAGCACTCGGATCTACCAAGCCTATAGTTACAGCGGATTTTGTCGTAGTTATAGAAGGTAAGAGGTCTCTACTGGGCAGAACTACGGCTAGCGACATGGGTTTATTGAAAGTCGGAGAAATGGTAAACACCTGCCAGCAATCTGCACTGTTCCCAAAAATGCCAGGCGTGAAAATTGAATTTAGCGTGGATAGCTCTATTCCACCAGTGCGGAATGCGTACTACAACATTCCGGCCGCTTATCGCGAAGGAGCACGTCGACGTCTTGAGCAGATGAAAGCGAAAGGAATAATTGAACAGGTCAGCACCGCGCCACAATGGATTAGTGGTATGTCGGCCGTGCCGAAGGGCAAGGATGATTTTCGCTTGGGATTCTTCTCGGAGTCAGATAAAACCGTTCTATATACAGATGCGTCTCCTAATACATTAGGGGCCGTATTAGTTCAGGAGAACAACGTAGGAACTCCACGAATCATCAGTTTTGCCTCGAAGTCGTTAACGACAACTGAAAGAAAGTATACCCAGAATCATAGGGAGGCGTTGGGCGCTGTTTGGGCAGTGGAGCATTTCTCCTATTTTTTAATGGGACGTCGTTTTATCTTGCGGACTGATGCTCAAGGGATGACATTCATCTTGAACCGGTCTCGTGAGGAATCCAAACGGGCATCAACAAGAGCCGATGGTTGGGCTTTCCGTCTCAGTCCGTAAGGAGTGTATCGAAAAGTAGTTATAAACTTCCAAATAATAAAATAGGCATGAAAACATGGTTAAAATTAACATACTATTTCAGTTTATTATAGCTTAACATGTTTACAAAGATCCAAACGGAAAAACTAGTCATCATGTTCATTTCTTGTCAGAATGCCCGTACCTTTGATTTGACACCTGCCATCAAATTCTGCACAGGTGACCTTTGTGACTTCCACGGATGCCGCTGCCCAATTTTTCTTAAAATCGGTCATGTTTTTGGACACTGTACCATCCTTCTTCAAATATACGCTCGGCTATTGCCCAATAGCGTTCGATCGGTCACTAACTGGGGACAGTTTGGTGGGTTGATGTCTGGTGCACGAACTTGATGTTATTCTCCGTCAGCCACTGTAGTGGACTTAGCGAATCATTGTCGATGCAAATCTGGCCAGAAAGAGAGGAGGGACTGGTGCTTTCTATACAATGGTACGCAACCTGTTCTTCAAACATTCACCTTGATAAATCTCAGCATTTACTGGTTCTCTTTGTATGGAAAATTCGAAGACCGCAAGCCACTGTTTCGCAATAGCTTACCAAATGAGCACCTTCTGACCGAATTTCTCCATCGCAACAGTCGTATCTGCGGTCGGCACGTTCCCCAGCAGATTTGGTACAAAACTGCGGCTCGGCGGCGTTCTTGGATCTTCTTTAACGTATGTTTCGTCATCCATCAAAATGCGCTGGTCGACGTTGTCAACGCATCGAATGTTTATAACTACTTTTCGATACACTCCTTATGACTATGATATTGAGTACATTAAGGGACTTGATAATATAGCGGATCCGTCGTCACGGCTATATTTCGGAGATGACGTTGCATTTAATGAAGAAATCAGCCCATGGAAAATCTGCCAGTTGGAGCCACGGAACACAGAATTTCTCACGGTGGAAGAAATACGCGAATGCACGGAGCGTTATAAAACCTTGACGCAGGTAGCTCGTGCAATGTAAGAGCAAACGTGGCCAAAAACGCTGATTAAGTTTAAATCCATTGCAAATGACTTGGTTTTTAACGATGGAATCTTGGTTAAAAATGGGTGTGCCGTTATTCCCCTTGAGCTCCGAGCAAGAACATTGGAAATTGCTCACGCAGGTCACGCACTGGAAGCTAAACTGAAGAGCATTCTCCGAAGGCACGTATGGTGGCCTGGAATGGCTAGTGATGCGGAGAACTGGGTGAAGTCTTGCTCCATCTGTGCTATGAATGGCAGATCCGAAAGGCCTCCACCAATGCAACGAACCTTCGCTCCCAAGGGTATATGGGATACTATTGCCCTCGACGTCAACGGGCCTTATATGAAGTTTGGGAAAAATCGATTTTGGTTATAATCGATTTTCGTTCTAGATATGCTATTGCACGACCTGTGACGTCGACAAAGTTTGAGCACACAAGAAGCGTATTAGATGCGGTTTTTGACAGAGAAGGTTTCCCAAGAGCAATTAAGTCCGATAATGGACCACCATTCAACAGTGAAGACTATGTGAGATACTACTCTGAGCATGGAATACAAGCCATATTTTCGACGCCTTTCTATCTGCAGCAGAACGGGTTGGTAGAAGGCTTTATGAATTATTAACAGGAAAATGCTACGAAAAAGACTTGCAAGCTGCAGTTCAGTCATATAATGCCGCAGACCATAGCATTACTAAACTGCCACCAGAAGAGATATTAACTGGTCGTAAGATCAAGCGTGGAACTTCTGGATGAACGCGACCTTGAGTCCAAACTACAATCAAAGCAACGCGAAGACGTGCGGCGTGGAGCCAAAGCTAGTAAGGTGAAGCCAGGCGATACAGTTATTGTAGAACCCACATCTCGCGGCAAAGGTGATAGCAGATTCAGTAAGAAGCGCTTTACGGTGACACAAGAATGAAACGGTAGTTTGACCCTTTGTGACCCAGATGGCCAGCAGCTGAAACGTCATGTATCGCAAACAGAAAAGGTTCAAGAATTGAGAAAACCGGGGTCATCTGGGCACTCGAATACCACTTGTCCGACCAGCGATGACAGTGCGCGGCCCAGAGAGACAAGCAGCCTCCTTCTTATTTGTCCGACTACGCCCGAGCGGTTGAAGGAAACATGGAAACTCAATAGTAACTAAGTGTGGTTATAATATACCTTGATTAAAATGGATATCCTATACTTGAACTATTCAATGCAGTGTTGTATTTCTTCAGGATATTCTCGAGTTGAACTCCTGTAGAGTTTCTTCTGCTTGCTTACGCTTCGTCGGGAAAACTGAAAGCGAACGTCATAATTTTTTTCTCTTAGCTTACTAAGTTTTTTTTTACTAGGTACGAAATGCAAAATCATGGGAAAAATTATGTTTGCTATGATTTGTTCAATATCATGGATTGAATTTTGTTTTTTTTTTGTTTTTCTGGAGAGAAAGGGGGATGTGTGGGGCGAGACCAATGAGGACCTCATTGGGGCGAGACGACAGCATTGTATGCCACTCTATAATATGTACTGTCTATGTCGTCTCGACCTGACAGCCTACATGTGCTGGCAGTCAGAACGGGGTCATATACGAGTCGGGTAAGACGTGTGTTTGGAGCTTAGATTGCGTACTGCACACTATGCACATCTATTTGAACGCTTTTCCATAGACTAACTGTAAGACCAGTAGGTCCCGAACAAACACGATTTTTTTCTTGGCTCAGTCAGTACTAGCACATCGGTCCCAAGCTCAGTCCCAAGCTTAATAATGCGCCCCCAATAATGAACTCACACGAACACACTCTAAAATATTCTGTCAAATCAAAACAAAGGCTTCAAGGTGTACTTCAGACCAAGGGGTTTTACAACAGTGAACCCATTTTAAATCGCTAGTTGCATATTGATTGTTAGCTATACTGTGATCCATATATATATTAAGTTTATGACTAAAGTATTAAAATGCACTTAGTAATTCAGAAAACAGCACCAACAAATTAATACAGTGCCACTAAGTTATTAAGGCCTGTACAAACAAACAATGTGTGATCTGCATTAAATATCTACAAATCAGCAATAATAGATGAGACAAGATCTTATTGTGACCGGTAAATCTGTCAAAACAAGCAACGACAAATGATGTAATTTGAGCACTTTGTCAAATAGACTAAATCCAGAGAAATATGCGTAATGGGTGAATCTGATTTTGTAAGCTAACATTTGAATCGACGTTTTTTAGCGAATAAAAGCTCAATTCGAAAAAATAAGACCTCAATTGGCTAGCAGAAGTTTTCTTTTACTAGATTGTGGCCTTAGTTTAAGAAATTAAGCTTTAAGCTACATGTGAGAAATCTTCGATTAAAATGTTTGTTCGATTAAAAGGGCAAATTCGCCAATTTCCCAAATTTCTTCGGAAATTTAAAATGTCGACCAATTGATGCATGACGATATATTTGATCACTAGAATTACCTACCCATGGAGAGCTTTAGGTAAAAATGATGCAAAATAGTTTTTCCACTAAAATTCTGCGAATTTAGTTGAGTGGAAAATGCACAAGTAGCTAGAAGAGTTGGACACACACAATTATATAGATTATCTATAAAGTAAAATTAGTACATTAATATAAAAACAAAAATAATGATAACAAGAGTAATCATTAAGTAATGCACTGCATGGGTTAGGTAGGCTCATTTTTGGTAAAATGTCTATTTGCGTAGCAGAAAATAAAACATACATTTAGTAATAAGTGTAAAAGTGTAACGCAGATCCAAACACTTCCTAATTGTAAGAGGAAGAATAAAAGTACATACCAAACACAATAATAAATAGTCTGTACAATTTTTGATGTATACATCAATGATAAATATGATGATGATAAATCATGTATAAATACAATTAAAAATTATTTCAGAAAACTTTGGAATTCCATGGATGATCTGAAATTAAATATCATACAACGAAAAATATTTCTAAATTTACGATGGGCTATTCCGTTTCATTCTATTGTAATTCCCATTTAAAGTGGATCGCACGGGTTCTACAGTGATTTTAATTAAGGAAATGAATTTAAATGCAATAATATATATATATATATATATATATATATATATATATATATATATATATATATATATATATATATATGTATATGTATGAATATATATATATATATGTACTAAGTGAATCTCGGAATGTATATCGGAACTGGAAGAACGGCTTTGGAGGAATATACCCACACCCATAACACGCGAAAACATCACTCTCGGCTCGGGGTTACACCATTTGAACTCCTTGTCGGGTGGCGTTACCGTGGGACCTTTCCATGTTTATGGACCTCTAAGCGAGACGCCAGACGAAAGAAGCTGTTCAGAAAACGACGCAGTGGCTAAACTGATAAGTAAGAAGTTCGCAGACAAACAACGTGGCGTAAAGGGAATGCAACATCACGGTCGTGTGATAAAGTGGTGGTCGCCATCGCTCCAGAGAACCAAGACTGATCCTACCTTTTCCAGTGAGAGGTTCACGATTTTAACCAGAGATGGAGCAAAAGTGGTCATCTGCGGTGAGAGCGGCTTAAGATTAACTTCTTGACAATTCTTTCTCAGACGCTGACGGATACATGGCCAACACGGAAGACAACTCTACAAGACAAGGACATCTACTTCCGGAGGACACGGCAGAGTACAGCCATCTGGACAATTCCGATAGACCTGGATCAATTTTGCCTTCAACTACTACTGCAGACATCGAAAGCAGACCGAGACGAGAAATGCGTAAACCAGGAAAGTTCAAGGATATGGATAATGTATCATGTAATAGAATAGAGAGTAGAGGCAGTGAAGGATGTAGGGATTGAGTGGGCAAATGTAAAAGATTAATAATAAAAAATAAAAATAACAAAAACGGGATGGAATGGGTTGAGAAGTGAAGATGGATGAGAGATTGGTGCGAGAACTTGGAATAGTTAGGTAGTAGGCGAACGAAAAATCAGAGAGTTGGAAATAAATATATTCAGTCTGTAGATTGACCGTGATAAGAAGAGACGTGTTCAAGCTTTTATCCGAAACAAGAAGCCTCGAAATCTGGAAAATGGAGTCCGCACATTCCAAGATTCATGACGAGATATATATAATATATATATATATATATATATATATATATATATATATATATATATATATATATATATATATATATATATATATATATATATATATATATATATATATATATATATATATATATATATATATATATATATATATATATATATATATATATATATATATATATATATATATATATATATATATATATATATATATATATATATATATATATATATATATATATAATCAAAGCTTCATGGAAAATAACAAAACCACCTAGTGAAATAATATAATTAAATATAATAATATGAGCATTATAGTACACGATATATCGGTTACTAAGTTGATCACAATCTCATCTAAAGACTCAAAGCAGCTAAATACTGTAGTATTAACCAATACCTTTATATAAAATTGATAGTAGTTATCAAAATGCGAACTCAGCAACAATCTGCATTAACAAACATTCCATACAGCGTAGATTATAACTTATAAATACGCTCACATGCGAAGCTGAAGATACACACCACGCTACATCCCCACCACTTACCCTTTTCTTCTGGTTTGGCCCCGCATCATCATGAGTTAGGTGTGATCCATTCCTTTTTAACAGCACCGCTCATTTTATTTTACCGAACCAGGCGCTCCTTCACAATACATTTTTAGGCACACCATACTACCGAGATTCTTTCTGTTACCACTTGATCACACGTATCAGCAGTTTAAAACAATAGAAACCCCGTAGCAATTCGCCTATTAATCGATCACTCGTGTCACTGAACAATAGCCAATCTTTTTATTATTTTCTATTCCAATTCTATTACATGATATACTTAATGTCTATTTATCCATACCAGGTTCGAAATCGAAACAATAGATTCGGAATCGAACTGCTCTACCCGATAGCAAAATAGTGCGCAACAAAGTATCGACACAACCGTTCACAGTTGCCGTTCGAAGCAGATTTATTATCAACAACGCAGCTTATCATAGAGATGAACATTTATTTTGCTATCAACATCGAATTGAAATTAAAATTTTATGATTTTAAAAATTTGATGTCAAATTTAATTACCAACAGGAAAAAAAGTACAGCAAATTTTTGTTTCAGATTGCTATCAAGCTGGATGAGTTTTAAATTTGACGTCACAGAAATAACTTGTTGCTATCAATTTTGATCTTCTGACGGTTGAAACGACCAAAATGACAGCAACCTGAGAAATAATTAACAGCAACATCAAAACATCATAGGGTGCTTGTGGATTATATTTCCAATTGTAGTAATGAAGTAATTGAACTAGAAATATCATTCAACTAGTAAACCGTTGGTTTTGATAAGCTTAATAAGACGTTTGATATTCTGAACCCCGAGAAGTGAAACAACTTCCTTTCTGAAGATGCAAACTTTTGATGGATATGTATGTAATGTCGGTCTATAAGCACCATATTAAGTCTGTTCGTGGATGCAACTTCGTCTTACCATTCAGGTTTATTGTTAATTACAATCTTCGTAATATTTGCTTTTTTTATTTCATCAGGTAGCCTGTTTTGAGCAATATTCGCTGTAGTCAAAACATAATTTCACAAGACAAATGGAAATTAAACTGCTTTAAAACTCCTGAATGATCGGCTTCATTTCATAACATTTAAATTTCCTCAAAATAAATATTTTATTATTGTGGTTTTGTTTTGGAAAAGCCAATTGAAAACATATAACCACATACTAATACATTTCTGATAAAATTTTCAGCAATTTTACTATCTAATGAAAAATTAGACCATAGTTGGGAGCAAAGGAAAAAATGTGTCCCTAAAACTGGATCTCCGCTATTCTTGTGAAATCATTGTTCATGCTTCTATGTAACCAGTAATTTTATTACTTTTGGCTATTTTCTGTATATCAAGAATATGTGGGAAAACGGAAAGTTTGTTTTCATGAATTGATGAATCAAGTCTTGACTGCTTCAGCGTGATTTTGGTGTATTGTGGCTGAATTTTTCCCAAGTGACAACCCTACTGCCATTTGGCCTTTGTTTAAATTTATGGGTGTTTTATTATTGCAATAGACATGCTAATTTGAATTGAAGTAGCTTTCTATGATGCAAAAGATGTGCCGTTAATAATTTAGGCTGTTTTTATATCCTTTTCTAGTACGAAGGCGAAGTCTAAAACAGTCGAGCGTTAAAAAATATTTGAAGAGGAACTCTATCCCTTCATAAAACCGTTCAGTAATTCAATAATAAAGCTCCTTAATATTTGTTTAACCTTCATATTTGTTTATAACATTTTTCATAAGCTCGTTTTAGCATTATAAAAACCACCACTAAGCCATTTGGACTCTGACGAGAGCATAAAACATTTACTGTAGAATTTAGCACTACATAAGGTGTCATAATACAAGTAAATAAAGATGGATTCACATAGCAACAAACGAAGAAAAGCGAAAAAAATGCACGTGTAAGTGAAATAATAAGCAAAACTTATTCATTATTCTGAATAGTAATATGCCAAATATCCATCAATTAAGTTCGTCCAAAAAAACACAACATCGATCAGTCTCCCATCCAGATGGAATTATCTTGAGGCAGTGTTGGAAAAATCATTTTCAAAAATCGTTCACTCTTTACTCAGTGCAGTGATATATCACCGAGGAGCGTCGCACTCAAAGTTCGCGAACGAACTACAATCCAAAGTTCATGAAAGCGCAGAGTGAGGAAATGTTTCAGTTGTCATCGCGAAAGATATTTTGTTTCTCCATCTCAGAACGTTTCACTCGTATTCGAGATCCGATCCAACCAAATATCTCCTCGGCTTTGTTCTTTTTCTCTAGCGAGTATGTGTAGGCAATGTTCACGTGAGTTGTGATGTCTGTTTTTTTTAAGTATATTGTGCCGCCGCAAAAGTCGAGTGGCAGAAACTTCTGCTGGAATGGCGTGACACTTCGAGAACAAATTCAACACCAACCTCCTCGGCCTCACAGTCATCAAGCGGGATGTCATTTATGCGAGATATCTTTCTGTCTAGAATTCATTTCCATGAAATGCGCAGTGTGCTTTTCAAGAATGAATATGGTGTAAAGATATACACGCTCAAAACACCCTCTCTTTCTTTCGTATTACTATCCCTTTTTATCATACGGAAAAGTTACTCTCAGGGAACCCCTGCATACACATTTTCACGCCGATCGGTTCAGTAGTCTCCGAGTCTATAAGGTTCAGACAGCCAGAAATTTATTGATATATATATATATATATATATATATATATATATATATATATATATATATATATATATATATGTATATATATATATATATATATATATATATATATATATATATATATATATATATATATATATATATATATATATATATATATATATATATATATATATATATATATATATATATATATATATATATATATATATATATATATGTGTACTTATGTGCTTTCTTTCATTAAACACTTTTTAAAAAAGCACTTTAATAATCATCACTTATCATTTATTCACTAAGAGTTAGTACCTTTCACTTATCGCTCTTAACACTACGGACTATCCGTCCTATCCACTCCTGAAGTTAAACTTAGGCTGAAGAAACTGAAAAATTAATATTAATTCCCTACTCGTCGATCGACTAGATTATTGCCGTCTCAGGATTTTTAGATTCGTTCTGCTGCCGTTGCTTTTGCCGTCGCGGCTGCCGTCGGTGCTGTCGTCGTCGTCGTCGTCATCGTCATCGTCAGGAAGTACACGTTTCTTCATAAAGTTGTCGATGTTTCGGTGTTGCTACGTTGGAGTCGATGTGGATGCCGGTCGTTCAACTGCTGCGTCAGGAATGCTATGATAAGTTCGCTACGTCAGGGGTGGTGCATCCGGTGCTGTTGTCGTCGATGTACAGTAATGTCCAAAACTTCCCCCGCCTTAGATTGAGACGTCTCGGGTCAACTTGTTATGATTTGCTAAGTGCCTGGATGTAGATGAAGTCTCTAATACCTCGTATTTTTCTGGTTATGTATGTGAAAACGGTAATTATGATCAGGGATATGATGATTATGCTCGCAAGGTTAATCGAACTGTTATGGTAATTAGTGGTTTCTAAAAGGTTGATTCTGTGCCGATTATTCGTTTGTAATTGGTGCATTTCTTCCACCGGATCCATATTCGTTGATGTTTTGTTGATTTCAACGAAGTGGAGTGGGATAATGTCCAGTTTAGCTTCGAATGTAAGTGCCTTGCTATCGTAGTGGGCACCTCCAACGTCAATGGAACAATTAGAGAATGTATTGTAGAACGATCCTGTTAAAGTTTTTGGGCCGTAGCCACAACTGTTTTGTAATGTTATTGATTTGATGGCTTTCGTTAGTAGAATGCCGTTGTTTTTTAGGATTCGTATTTCTGGTGATTTGAAGCTATTGCTTGTAAATGGACATTTAGCAGGGTTTCCGCGTAATAGTTTACGGTATCATTGGTTTTCTGTAACGTTCACCAAGTAAAATGTTTCTTTCGACTTGAGTACATTTCTCGTTTGTTAGAAATGATTCAGTCTCGCTGATAATAGCATATGTTCCATTGAGCTGAATGAGTTTTTGATCAATTGGGATGGTTTCAAGTCGGAGTAATTGATAGTTTCCGACCTTAAATTTTGGGATTTTCACGAGAAGGATGATTGATGAACCATTATGGAAAGCTGCAGGTTCTAGGTATTCGTATGTCTGATCATTCTGTTGTTAATAATTGGGTTGCATATACCAACTCAGTGGGGTATAATAATGCTTTTGATATAACGCCCAGTCTGGGGAGTTCAATGGACTCGAAACTGGTGTCTATTGATAGCGAACGGCTTCTATGTTGAAAATGATGTTCTGAAGATGCAGCATATATTGCCAGGGCAATTGACCTATCTAAATTTAGTCTAGTCTGTTTAATGAACCTGTTAATTTCTACAGCTTGTCTAAATGATTGTTTTGTCAAATTATTTAACTGTTTTTCGAAAAGATCGTTAATTTTTACTTGTTCGTTATTTTCAGTAACTAAAACATTATTTGAATTCTTCAAAGTATTAATCTGATAACTCAAAGTAATAAAGTCTTGGCTATCAAGGTTGCCTGTAATTGATTTTACAATTGATCCTAAAATTTCTATGCTTCGTTTATGTTTTTGTCTTGGAATTAAATTTTGATAAATTACATTAGCCTTATCATTTTGCAATTAGCTTAGCATTTTGCTTCAAGAGTTCTGTGATTTCCTAAATTTGTGGATTTTGTTCTAGATCGTTTATGATTCTCTCGTATTGAATAAGAATTGAGTGGAATGCAAATAGTTTGAATTCATGAATAAGAGTATGGTAGCCTTCATTAATGAGTACTTTACCGATCTTCAAAGCGATTAGTCCTGAATGGCTGTTCAGATCCGTTATTTTTAAGTATTGTGTCTGGTTGGGATTGGATGTATGGATGAATGGAATACCAATGGATATGATGATGAAGGTTGTGATTAGTGCCGTCTTCAACATCTTGGTTTTGCTAAAACGAGATAATAAAATTTATTTTAGTAATAGTTTTGATTAAAGTTTCCGTTTTCGTTTGAGTTTAGATTTGTGAATTTTCCTCCGATTTGTGTCGATTATGTTGGTCTGCTTATTTTCCAGGATCATATTTTCCCAGTACCTCTCTTGGTGCTTCAGGTTATTTCGTTTCCGCTCGTATACCGTTTCATTCTCCAAGAATGGATCGGGATCTTCTCGAGTTTTGTTGATCTTTGCCAAATATTTAGCTTTTTTTTTCTTTTTGTTTGGCGCAAAATACTTTGAACAGAGCTTATTTTTGTCTGATCTTTTCGTCGAGATCTGTTGGGACTGGGTCTCTATTTCTGATACCGAAAAATAACTCCTTTTGTGTCAATTTCGTCTGAGAATGAATAGAATTGTTATAAATTGACACTGCCAGATTTATTTTTGTTGTCTCAGCTAGATCTCTCGTTGATTCTTTGTTGGAAAATATGTTATGAAGCTCTCTCAAGGTTCTGTGGACTATTTCAACAGTTCCATTTGAGGACGATTGCCCAACGGTAGTGTAGTGGTACTCTACGTTGTTTTCTTCAAGAAACTCTTTAACGGTGGAGCATGTAAACGAGGCTTCCTGGTCCATTACTAAAAGAGAAGGTTTTCCTAAATTAGAAAAATGGGGGTTATTGCTTTTAGAATATGTATAACATTTCGTGATTTTAGAGGAATGGCCATCATTAATCTTGAAAATTTGTCACAGAGGGTCAAATAATTTTTACTGTTTATAATAAAGATGTCCATGTGCACGATTTGCAATGGTTTTGACGGAGTTTCTGTGAGTTGAAATTTTTGTTTATACGGGTGTCTCTCGTACTTAGATTTTTGGCAGAGTATGCATATATTAATAAATCTAGTGATTTTTCCTTTCACGCCAGGAAAGAAATAAGTACGTGAGATATAAGATTTTGTTTGCGTTGATTCCTCGGTGATTTGTGTTGTGCTGATTCTGAATAATTTGGTCCTGCTCGAGCACGTCAGAAACGTCTTGTAGCAACTTTTGAGTCCAGAATTTTTTTTAAAGATTTAGCTCTAGAAAAGTAGTTTTGGTAAATGACTTGAAGTCTCCTTAGGATTTGTTCACTGCAATATAGTCCGGTAGTTTGTTTTGTAGATGCGTATTCTTTTAAAATGTTTATCAAGAATGCGGGTCCGAACTGAGTCCTCTTAATTATGGTTCTGTGAAAGTTTCTAAAAACTGTTACAGACTCTCGGCTATCTTCGTTCGTTTCTTCAAGGATAGTTTGGTTCCTAAATTCGTTCAGGGGTCGAAGGAATAAAATCGTTGTCGTCCGTGTCCGCTGAGTGTTGAGTCATGTCTTCATCTGTAGTTGAATTTACTTTGCATTAACTTCTATTTTTTTTTATTGGTTCCGGATTTATTCGCGAAAAAGCATCAGCATTGCCATTTAGAGTGCCTTTCTTGTACTTAATCTCAAATTCGAGCTCTTCAAGTGCCAATTTCCAATGCAGTAATCTTCTGTTCAGGTCGTTTGCGAGGAGTTCTTTTTCTGTTGCTGAATAGTTGCATTCTGTGTTGTTCAATGTCCTAGATGCACATGCAATTGGATGTTCTTTTCCATCCTCAAATTTCTGGGATAGAACAGCGCCTAATGCGAAATCGCTGGCATCTGTTTCCAAAATAAATTTCTTATTGAAGTCGGGATATTTCAATATAGGGTCGGTTGTCAATAGATGTTTACAGTCATTGAAACAACTGACAAACTCATCATTGTGTACAATTTTTGCATCTTCTTTTAGACATTCATTTTGTTAGAGGTTTGGTGAGTTTGGCGAAATCTCGGATGAATTTCCTATAATAACCGAGAATTCCTAGAAAGCCTTAGATCTGCGTAGTGGTTTTCGGTATTGGCCAATTTAAGATTTTTTCAATTTTGTTTGGGTTGGGCCAAATACCTTCTTGGGTGACTATATGCCCTAAAAACTCACATTCTGTTCTTAGAAATTCACATTTATCTAGTTGAACTTTTAAATTTGATTTTATAAGTCTTTCCTACACCATGTTCAAGTTATCCAAGTGTTGTTGGAGAGAACTGCCAAATATGATGATGTCATCTAAGTATACTAGACAACACCTTCCAATTAGATCTCCAAGAATGTGGTTCATTGCTCGTTGAAAGGTTGCCGGTGTGTTCTATAATCCAAAGGGCATTCTGATGAATTCGAAATGTCCCTTGTCTGTGCTAAACGCAGTTTTTTGTCTATCGGCTTTTTTATCTTCAATCTGGTGGAGGCTTTTCCAAAATTTCATCGATGTTTGGGATGGGAACTTTGTCGTCGATGGTGTTTTCGTTTAATTTTCTATAGTCGACGACTATTCTCCATTTCTTTTTCCCACTTGCATCGGATTTCTTTGGAACAATCCATATAGGAGAGGTCCAAGGGGAGATAGAATGCTGGATAATGCCATCAGCTAGCATTTCATTAATTTGCCTTTCTACTTCTGCCTTGTGAATATTAGGGTATCTGTACGTTTTAGTGTGAATAGGAAGGTCGTCTCTCGTTTTGATACTATGCTTGATAGCTGTAGTACAAGAGAGTTGATTTTCAAAATGAATTATGTTAGAGTTAAGCCGGAGTACTTTAAGCAATTTTTCTATTTCTTCGATATTCAAATGTTGTGTCCTTATAAGCTTTTCGAGATTATCAACTTGGCTTGAACAATCCGATTGGACTTTAGAGCTCGTGTGATTTGTTTCGATTAGGTTAGAAATTGGCAATGTTTTAGTTGGATTAGTCCAAAAAAATGTTACGGATTCGCCTGCAAGTGCTTTCTGATTTTTTGATATCTTTTTGTAAGAATACATTGCCATTTTTTTTTGAGAAACTGGTATTTTGATAATTGAAGCTGTATGTGCGCTTAACGTTGTCTCCAGTGGTCCCATTTGCCTAACCTGTAGGTTTATGGTTTTTTGTGGGAGTACTAATTTATTGTTCGTTACGTCAAGTAAGGCTTCTAGCTCTGAAAGCGTTTCGTAACCAAGAATACCATCAAAAAATTTATGGAATTTAAACAAATAGAAAGTAACATATTTACCGAGGTCAAAAATCTCTGTAATGTATTTGAATTCCGTTTTATGCTTGCCTTTGTTATTTCGAAAAGACAGGGGTGTACATGATACTCTTTTAGAAGTAGGGATAAGTTCAGGCGAAATAAAATTTTCAATCAACGACGCAGTTGGGACCACCCTCGCAGCAACCCTGTTTTTCTGCATCGGTATTTTCTATTTCACTGGCACAACAAACCACGCGGTCACTCACCGTGCCATCATCCTTTCAACAGCGAGCGTCGCGACGGTATCAGCAACCGACCGAATGAGTGCTACTTCTTAGCGTTTCGAAATGTCACACAGCGGGAAAAAAAAGGCCGGGGGGTAGTTTGAGAGTGAGTGCCACGCCCCCTCCCAGTGTGTTGGTGGGTGGTTGGTGGTGGGAATGCAGCTAAAACTGCATGCCACCACCAGCAAGAGGCAACTCTTCCGCGAGAGAGGGAGAACGAGTGTTGCGTGTTTTGATTTTGATGAGGGGCTTCTCTCGTTTTCAGTCTGTGAGAGGCTTTTCTTGCCGGGTGAGTGGTTGAACACACGTGATCGCCAGAAGCGTTCGCCACCTACTACTACTACTACTACTACCAGTATCGCATGTCGCGTCGTCACTCGCTCTCTCTCTCTTGGCTCTGGATAGCTGCTCTAGAGAGTGAGTGAAACCGATACGGCGCTGCTGTCTGCATCGACGAGCCGGAGTGCGACCGAGCAGGACCAGTTAGTTAGTAGCCGTAGCAGCCAGAAGCATCAGCCGCAGGAAGCAGCTCAGCAGCCGCATTAGAAAATAGCAGAAGCTAACACACCACAAATCTCAGTGTCCCATCGATAAATCCAAGTCGGAAGTCGGTTAGAGTGTGTCGGAATCCATTGCCGGATAAAGCCCCGCGATCACCTTTGTCTCGATTTTGCGGTCGTTCTTTCGAGTTTGGCAAAGCTCCGAAACGTCATCTTCGACTGCGATTCAAGTTCGTGTTCTATCCACTCCGTAGAAGCCGGTCTCGGAACGTCCGTGTACCGCTGTGCCGTTGAAGCTGCTGACCGCGTCTCAGACTCTCGGAAGTACATAGTTCTGAACACCAGTTTGCGTGGAAAATTAAATTGCGGCCACTGTTCGTGTTTCGGTCACCGACACAACACACCACCAGCTTAGTATACTGTAGTTTGGTAGTTGCATCACCAGTTAAAAACAACAACATTTGACACTTCCCAACAATACAGACACCCGCCAACTACTTAGAGCAGCACACAAATCATCCCCTCTGATACAGATTCAAATTTAACACCGCTTTCCGAGTCATCACGCGTCGTGGTTCAAGACCAAAGCGCATATACCTAGCAAAGCCGCCGCCGTCGAGAAGAGTTCGTCGTCGCCGTCGTCGTCGTCGTCGAATTTCAGCAGAAGCAGAAGCCAATCCGACCTGAGTTGAGATAACCTCCAGGCGATTTCCATCCCGAGATCCAGAGTGCGAATACCGTTTTTGGTGGTGGTATTTTTGGACGACGCCAAACGCCGGCCGACGGAAAGTGAATCGCATCGCCACGCAGCACAACCGCAGTTCAAGTGTGGAGAGCTATAATTGAATCGACGGAAGTTCATTCAGAATCGAACGCTATCAGCCCCGACAGCGAATAATATTCTATAAATAAATATTCACAATACACAAGTATAAATAAACCATTAGTAGTAAATTGATAGTTTACGATTTTTGATCGGATTTACTGTAACAGTCTGCATAATCAAACACCAAATTTTTCGGGAAATATTTAGAACCATACCACTTAGTCGTTGATTGTAGCGTTCAGTGTTAGATTCGTGTTCCGTGTTTAATCGTGTTGTTCTACAACTTAGTATTCGTGAAAGGAAATTTTTGGAAAACGCCAAATAATATCTACAGATAAGGATTCGTCGTCTTTTCCTGAGTGATAGCCGACCGTTGTATTCTGCATCAGCAAAAAAGTATTCTTCGGAGAAGTGTCTGAGAAGAACCGGATTTGCCGAATTCCCTCCTAAGGTCAGCAATCAATTAATTACGTGGCAATTACGTGTGGTAGAGAAGCGAAGCGCTAGCAGCATCGTGTCTGTGATCCGCCAAAAGTTGAAGCAAAAGTTGTCGTAGGAAAGGAAAATCTTAAATTTTCTGAAGAAGAATCCAAGCGAAGTCAATAAAGTCGAAATCCAAGTGCTGTGATCCTTGCGAGAAAAAAGTAAAAAAAATAAAGCGTATTTGAAAAGTCTTCGAGAGTGTCGTGTTCCGGAATTGGAAGATTTTGTGATAACGCCAAAGCGTGGTTAGCGAGTAGTCCGGAGAGCAAGCGAGAAGAAAAAAGAAGCAAAACAAAAAGAAATCCAGAAGCATTTACGCACCGTTGGAACAGGCAATCAAGCCAGGAAGATGGAGCATCAAAGCCAGGATCTTCGGAGCGCACCAAGCCGGCAATCAAGCTGAGGTGCCAAACGACCCAGGTGTAAGCGATTTGTCCATCATGGTTCTCATTTTTACGAGATAATGTGGTGGAAAATTTGTCAACAACTCGTGTGTGACATGTCATCGGCATATGTCCATCATCGTCGGGGAAACGTGAGTGTTCTATTTTTTTCTTAAGCAGCGAACAGGCCCTCGGCAACCGGAGACGGTCCGTTGGTTAGGCTGGCTGTAAGTGGGTCTGCCGCCTGGCTGGTCAGTGATATTACAGTGGGTAAGAATTCAGGGACGGCGAGCAGTCGGCATCCGGTGGTGGTCTGTTTGTTCTGGTCCGTCTTGTGGGAGGTCAAGTGTAAACCATGTGCGTCGTTGATAATAATACCATGCAGGCCGAACGAAGAAAATATCGATAATATAAAAAAAGCTTTATTATTTGCTTTGTATTAGTTTCATGGATTTTAAACAGTTGGTGTTGGACTTTAATCCATCGAGACTCTGATAACATAATCAGTTCAAGACAAACAAAAAAAAAAAAAAAAAAAAAAAA
>JASCZW010007908.1:0-57913 GCA_034211315.2 Aedes japonicus
TGTGCTGATATCTGGTTCATACTTTTTATACTTTTATTTCCAGATCAGCAAAGACAGCGTTATGATGCGGATGCGACAGATAAGAACTCCAACATCGCAAGGATCTATGCCTGCAAGATCATTCTCAGCAGTTTTCCTGAGGAGTAGTGATGGCTTGTTGTATTGGTCCAGTTGATTCAATGATTCATACGGCCAGAAGGTCGCCTGTCCAGCCAACAAAATCTTCTCGAGGTGGCCATAGTTACCTCTCCCAACTTGTTGCCATAGGAAACAGCGGAAATGTCTAGCAAAATGACATCTATAAAATTTAAGATACAACTGTAGAGTTCTCTACGGTTATAATTTACTTGTCTCTAGCGAAAATGAGATATTGCACCTTAACTCACCAGTTGCTCTTGCACTAATAACTTCCATAAAATCATATCAGTCCATGCTATTTCATATATTCCAGTGTCAAATTACATGCCATTTTATTGACTCGTATTCTTTGTTGATCCATGACCTGAGTTGTGTCCCTGATCAAGTATAGTGAAGTCTTCGGTGTGGAAATATTACATGTTTACATAATTGAAATCCATTGAAATATTTCCATATAAATTTGGCCTAATATCATTTCAGGGTCAACATAGGCAGGTCAATTGTTTCAAATACTTGGTTTCCTGAAAATTTGTACTAAAGAGAATTATATCAGCAGCCACCTGATATCAAAATTCTCTTCGAAGAAAGAAAATTCCGAAGGATTTGAAAATTTTCTTTGTATCTCCTGAATGTTTTAGGAAAGAAATTTTGACGTTTGAAAGAAAGAAATCATCTTCATTCCGAGATTTATGCAACACATGAAGAAAATCGCTGCTGCCTCGATGGGTCGTTGAGTCATAACTGTTGCTCTGGATCGGTCTTAAATACATGACTCCATTACCGTTCTTATTATCAAGCAAAGTGGCAGTTTATTGAAAAGTTAAAATCAGATTCGACATCGTCGGCAGCCTGAGAGGCATATACTGAAATATCGACGGAAATCTTGAAAACTGTTTCGAATGACAAAATGCCTACGAGATGATTTGATTTGATCGACTTCAAATGAGATTCCCGTGCCAAGAACCGCCACACAATGGGCACATCTTACCGGTTCTAACAACGATGAGGTACCTGGGATCAGATCTGCTGAGCGAATAGGTGACTTTCTAGAACAAGCCTTGAAAATATTCAATGAAGATCTTTGCCTGATAGTTTACTGCGTAGCTCTGAACTATTTCATTAAGAATAAACACATGTCAAAAATCGAAGAGAAAGCTCCATTCCGAGCTAGAATATCAAAACAATTAAAAAGATACAGTAGACGTTTTGAATTATCATCTGAGAAAACTTCTAATGCCATCTAGCGTAGTCATATGAAGTTACACTTTCTTCGCTGAAATAATTGAGTCGAAGGATCGGTTAGAGAAGAAAAATTGAAGAGATTAGAGAATTTTCTCGAAGACATTCTGATATTTGGTATTTGAACACGGGAATTCGGTTGTACATTTCAGTCCCAGGATTGCACGAAAATTAAAACATACATCGCGTATCATCTCTGCATTTGATTTGAGAAAATGGCAGTAAATAAATTCATCAAGAAAGTTTCCCTGTCATCAGCATGACGAAATAAAATGATCAGTACCACTTTCTCTTCGTTCACATAGAATAACTGATAGGAAACAACGAAGCCGGCTGAAATCAATACGTGGGAGAAAAAGAATGTGACGTTGGTTGCAGTCAGTCAATTTCGGAGGATAAAATCACCGATTTTTCTAAGAAGCTTGTTGTCGACACGAAATATAGGCCATCAATGCTCCTGATCCCAATGACGATCACTGAAAGATGCGTTTGAGTGGCATAGAGCTAACAAACACTTGTAGTATGTACACAATGACATACAACGCTCATTGCACTATCAATTTGGCTCTTCACATCATCATCATACAGGATATTAAAATTCCTACATCTTCAATATAGTGTCATATATCATCAGCATCCCGGCATCTCTCCTCAATGTATGCCAGTTTTAAAAGAAGGCCTGAGCCGAACATTCGATTTAGGAAAAACGCTTCTGGGCATACAGTACTTACATATTGTTCCACGCTTTGGGTAAAATTTTGACTTTTAATCAAAACGCTGGCCTTAAAATTTTGGCATCACTTCATGTTATGTACGTTTGAGTCTAACATAAACTGATACTTATCTAAAATTGAACTTTAAATCGTCGATCTTCGTACTGGAGCCCAGATCCGCTGACGACAAGTGTTATCACGCTGTCCACTACCATCGATACCAGAACAGCTGACTGATTGTGAAGGCGTCGAAAATCAAAGTACATATATTACATTAGGCGGCGCGATCAAAAGTAGGCTCGCCTAGGTAGTAGAAGGATACGATACATTGCCACGATTCATCTAATAGTAGAGGTCAGCATGTCGCATTTCATTCCGTTCTTATTTCATTTGCTGAAGGCAAGGCGCTATCAAACTTCCTTTAAATACACGGCACAGTGCTAAATACAGACTGGCTAATAATTAGATTTTATTCTCTTTATTTTCTCTTCGAGAAATTCCGGCTTGATTTTCGCATTGAAATTTCGATCCTTGGGATTCTTAGTTAGCTAGACATCGATTTGAAGTAATTTTTCGGTCTCTTCTTTGAATACCGGTAATTTGCCTTCAAAGATTTCCGCTCATACCTACCCAGAACTTCTTCTATTGGGCGAGGCCTGATTGATTCCACACGACATTCCAGACGTATTTACAGTGACAGAAGAGATATTGAGAAATGTTATTGATCACGTGGCTCTGAGTTTCTGCAGACATTCACATTGATACGGTAGGAGACAAAACTTTGTGATTCTCGACTACAGTTGCTTCCAAATCAAATTTAGGAATCTGGACACAAACATTTCATATGTTACTTGTTTCTGTGCATTAGTCAGACTGAAAGCTGCTAAAATATTTCAGCATGTATGTTATTCATGCATGATACCAGAAAATGTTGCAAAATTGGCAAAGCTAGCCTGAATTTGCCATGAAATTAGTAGCTAGATGATTTCCCATCATTACAGAGAGGCTCTAGGAGGACAGTATCGTTGCTGAACATATTTAAAAAGAAAGCATTGATAGTTCCAGAGCAAGAGGATGATGCAGACAAGGGAACAAAAATGTAGAAATCAGTTTATCTAAAAATCCACTAAATTTCTTTTCGCTCCACTAGTAGAATTGGTGAAAATATTCATTTCTTCAAATCTGAATTGTCACAAATTCAGTTGGACTTACATCGACGGTACAAGTCATCTGTTCATTCTCTCTGTCAGCAGAAAGCTAGCTCTGTCTTTGAATCCGTTACTGTTCCCAGTTGGGTTTGGTCTTCTTCAGGTTCCGCTGATAATACCCAGTATCTTCACTGGGCGGAGCCTGCAGCTGGGAGTTCTTATCCTTGGGAATCATCTGCAATGTTGTTACAGATGGCCTACGGTCTTAATAATGGTAAGACACCTGGCCACAGTACGGAATACCGTGTTCTTCAGGAGCGCAGCAGATTCAAACACTCTTCACGGGGGCCTTCTTTGTTTGCCCGAAGCCATGAAAATGCTGTTTTCAGTCACAGGTACAGATGGGCTTGCAAACCAGATATTTCTGCGAATCTCTGACAGTTTCAGTGCTCTGAAAATATCCGCTACCTTTCCTCTGTCGTATAACTTCCAAACCGTGGAAGGTTGTTATCGGCTTTGACGTAGTCGTTCATTACGCAGTCAGTCTCTGCCAGAGACACAGAACAGTTTATACGTCGTGATTAATATCGATTTGGAGTCACACTTCTGTAAATGATTGTTGACGATACACCTGTTTATTATATCCGGAAAGATAGGTTAGGGCTCCGCTTGAGTCTGGCCGGCAACTTCTGTCGTTCAGTGGCTTCCGGCCTGGTTCCCCGATCCAGACGACAATTTCAAACACTTAATTACATTTTAAATTTAAGTACTTTTTTTTTTTTACTCTGTGGATTGAATTTACTATGATGCGCTTATTAAAATTGATGCCAGTTGTTTGACGGCATTTTGACAATGGTGTTATTCGTCAAATAGGAGCAACATTCTGCTGACACACACCTTCAAATGAGGCGTTCAGGCCTTTAAATGCAGGGGTCAGCCTGATTGTCACAGGCGCGCTAGGTCACGTACAAATTGAGCGTTGCCACTCCGCGTAGCTAGCGACTAATTTCGTCGAAAAGCGCATTTGTTTACGTTCGTTTTCGCGTTGCATCCAAACACTTAATTTGTTTCATTGCGTACCGTCAAAATGCCTGTTTGTTACAGCGATCATCACGCCCCGAAGAGTCGGTTATGATTGCCAAGGCGTAGATTACCCGCGTTCGTTTATCGCATAAAAGTCCTCGCAGGATTTATCCTAGCGCGGAAGCAAAGGTATAATGCGCAAAAATTGCTCTGCAACTCCGGTGCGTTCCATAAGAAAATCATAAGGGAAACCATACTGGAGAACTATCCATCCATGAAACGCCATTTCGATTACGAACTGGGTCATGAAGGAGGACTTCCGTTCCAAGAGATTGCTTCCTTTGCCGAAGAAGGAAAACATGATAATCCTGTCTCCGAGGAAAGTTTTCACACGATGCTGCGGCCAACAGTACGGGATGGATTACCATCACGCAGAAATGAGAACGTCCGGAAAGGAAATTCAAATTTCAAACCAAACATTCCGGCTGGCGTCATGTTGTTTCGTTTCGGTGGCGTCCAACGGTTGGAAATACCGCCTGTTTTCATTGATGCTGGAGCTGTAACACAATGAAGGCATATCGGCATTTTAAGGTACTGCGTTCCTGCGAGTACACTTCTTCTTTGTCTCTGCCAGCAGATGAGTGCTGCCGTCACACGTCCGAACTCAACAATGGCTAACGATAACAGAGTTTTCCCGACCGGTTGTTCTCTCACTTCAAAGTGTCTGTGCATCTGGTCTGCCGCTGATGTGGCGTTACATAGTTCGCAAACATCACACTTGGCGTGAAAACTCCCGAGTCAATCATAACACGCACATATAAAACACGTCAGAGGATCACAAACTGAGCGCCTGGTTTCCGGCGCCGGCTCGATCAAAATGGAGATACATTGAATTGATTTGCCTAAAAGGACTCATAGTATACTGGCATCTCGTAAAATGCTGATATTGTTGCTTGAACTAGTTGAAAATAGCATCTAAAAAGAAATATGAACAAAGGCCTTCGCATTACTTCACGGCATCTCGTAAAGAGCTGAATGCAGGGTATTTCTAGACTGAAAGATGCAAGCGAGAGCATTTGAACTGACAAGTATTATTTCAATCGTTCTACAGTCGATGTTCGTAAAGTTTCTGAAAATTAAATTCGTTTTAAAATGCGTAATAACCTGTTAACACGAAATGTTTATTCGTATTACATTTTGCTCAAATGCAAAATAACATTCCGGTGATAGAAAACCCGCAATTAATTATAGAATTGAAATACATGCAGAAGGTGACATTCCATGCCCGATAATCTGTCAAGCAAACAGTGCCTCATCATTAGTGGCCAATATAAAAAGTTTCTAACAACTGCGTTCCATTTCATGGACTCAGTTTACAGAATGGGTGTTCTTCCACTGACGTCTGACATTAAGGAGATATGAATAAAGCTGAATCCTTCCAACCCTGGTCCTGTTTATCACCTTACGTGAATTGACATGTACTCTGATTACAAACATAACAGACGATTATCATATACGCAATTTATTATTTGATGTTCGATCATTTATACCAAAAATGGAATTCTCACAATTTCAATATAGAAAACAGTATCCAGTTCAGCGGCATGTGACATAAATACATAGGATACGTGAAGGAAGCTCAAAACTGTCTTTCAACCAATCACGGCGCTAATCAAACATACTGACAAGGTTTGTTGACATTTGTCTTCACATGTTTGTTCTTGAGTCGTACGGAAGATACCTATGTTGATACATTTGGCGAAACAAAGATGCAAATAAAGATGTCAGACGTCAGTCATATCCTAGCTGAAAATTTCAAACACATGTATGACAAGAAGAATGACTAGGTCAGGACCCAGATTTAAACTGCATCAAACGACCAGTCAGATCATTGCCATAGATCTAGAGATGATTACATGAAATAAAATCCCTACGCTGGGTGTTACTTGATACGTTTATCTCATCAGATTGAGTTTCCGTGTCATATTCCCAGAAAAGATTCAGCGTGACTAAAGAAACAAGAGTTTACAGTTAATTCCAGCAGAAATTCGACACTAAACTTTCCATATGTTTCATTTATTTATTCATTTATTTATTTGTTTATTTACCATCTACTATCTGTCTGTCTATCCACTCACAGTACATGCACCATCTCCCATACCCATGCCTAATTATCTCAACTACCTACCTTACTCCATCTACTTACACCATTCAAATTCCACCACTATCAATTCCACACCTATCTAGCCATCTATCTGAGTCAATTGAAATGACAAACTCATTCATCTACTCACTATTCATTTCCATCTACTTCCATCTATCTATTCCATCTCCATCTGTCTATCTGTCCACTATCTATTCCATCTATCTAATAAATTTAGAACTCATCTGAATATCGTCCAAACGAACATATAGTCATGCCTGTGGACTGACATTGAGGAAGTTTCTGAAATCATAGCTACAGGTCACGTATTGACTAAATGTTGAGTTACACTGTATACTGATGAAAACGCAAAAAACAAGGAATTCCCAGGCGAAGAAGTCTTGAAGGCGATGTACCGGTTCAGATACTTTGATTTGTCATGCCATTTTCTCTGAGGTGCTATGAAAGGCAGCGTCCATCCTTTCAGACAAAGAAAAGCAGCATTGACAGGTAGTGTACTTTGAAGATTGGCTCTGACACTCTCTGAGATCGATACTTTGTTATGTTCCAGTTTCCAATTTGACGTATATTTTATATGATAACATTATTATTTCAGTAAAATAATTTCTATAAAAACCGATAAAGTCCTTTATATAACTTAACGAATTTTGATTTCACTTATACGACGGTTTCGTTAATTTCGAATACTGAAATCAGTATTATTATAACTGTAGACTGACAAACGCTTCATAGAGAGCTATCAATGTGATATTTGTATTTTTTGTCGTAGATGATGGATGTTACATTGAATGAGTCACTGAAGGTGCGACTTTGGCATAACGAACTGCGCATCTGGCTGGCGATATTACAGCCGTAACGCCTTGTCTTCGTTCACTGTACCGAGATTGAAATTTGCCCTTACGCTTGTGTCCGTGATCGAGTCATGGCACATTGCTACTCAGTACCGCGTAACTTGAAGATATCTGCAGTTTGAGGGAAGAAACTATATGTCATTGTTGGAAGAAACTCCTATTTTGTGGCGTACTCCACCACATACAGGAAACTGGTGATCTGGCCTAGCTCACGAAATCTTCTCATGTGTTTGCTTCGCTATCGCCTCTATCAGTTTCCGTTGCATTGTAGATTGCAAACAAGTGCCAAAAGATCGGCAGTCAATTACGTTGTTAACGTTATTGTATTTGTACCACGAGGAGTGCCTATGCTCATCATTTTTCTGTGCTCACACACTGTGAGGCAGCTGTCTTAGTCTTAGTATTGCGTACTTTCTTTCAAGTTCCAGATAGAAATAGGCATTCCATTAAGATTATCGAAAACTTTGTGCAGTAAATATCTAACGCTCTTAACGATACAAAACATTAGGCATGTTGTACACCGCACAAATGTTATACCTTGACTCTCTCGTACGCACATAAAAGACGTTTGATTTGCAGAAGAATGATACTTACAATAATTGCCAGTAACGCCTGAATCTAGTCTGCCGTACAAAGATCAGTAAATACTGTTCTACGACGCATTTATTATCAGAAACAACTTCGTTGTTTACGCCTCATGGCCTGAAATTAAACGAGGAAGTTTTACTGCAGCATTGCCTGACAACGGATTGCTGACGACCAGGTCTGCATCAAAATAGACATTTTAAGGATAATGAACGATGGGCAGGATTGATCAACGATATCTACCTCCATTACGCTTGTTTATACTGTTTTCGATGTTAACATCTCTCGGTCTAGCCGGCCCGTCAGAGGGACAATCTAAATTCCACGTCAAGTCATCAATATGGACTAACGGCGTCAATTTCTCCGAAGGAAAGACGTAACGCATTTGAACCAGCAAATTTAACGGTAACGATTAAAGAAACCAGATTTGAAGGAGACATTTCTCAATACAAGTTTGAAATAGCGAATCATCATCTCCTAATTGATTCAAACTATATATTGAAATTTGCATAATGTTTGTTTTAATGAGAGTTGACAGACGAATCAGAAAATGCGGAACAGATGTTTAAGATTACTCTTTTTTTTTTCTCGATTTTTATTGGTTTTCAATAACGAGTTGTTTCGGCGAAGTGCTGAACAGTGCGAACCGCTAATATAGCTGCATGCTCATATTTTATCATCAAATGTACATCAATTTATTAGGTAGGTAAAGACAGAAGCTGGCAGCATAGAATGTAGGATGTATGTAGCGACAGCATGACGACGAGCTGGCTGCCGCATCTATTCCCGACAGACATTGAACATGACCGCTAGGGAAGTGCATTGCTGGATACGATAAGCGATTTCATCCATCTTCGTATATAGCTCTTTGTTACATGCGAAATAAATAAATGTCATTTCAGAGTTTTCTGTTAATTGATCATTACATATACAGTGTTGTTTGAATTGATTCCGTTTTCAGCTGCATCCATTCTGATTTACAAATTAAGCAGAACGAGAAAGATCGTATTGCAGATAACGTTCATGCGCTCCAAATCGCGGAATAAAGCATATTTCAGCGATTTTTGCATCAATAGACAGTTGGTGACGACCATCTCATGTGTACGTGCGGGAGCGTATTACGTGAAGCTCGTCGCTGCAAATCGGATTACACAAGGAAAACAAAGCCATTCGATTAAAGCGGAAAAGCTCATTAACTGAACAAGAAGTACCGCCGAGCGTAGCTGTGGCTTCAGACTGGCTGGGTATCAGCTTAACGTTGTCTAACGTTAGCTGATACCCACATCCAGTCTAGAGCGCCGCTACTCGGCGGTACTTCTTGTTCAGTTAATGAGCTTTTCCGCTATCGAATGGCTTTGTTTTCCTTGTGCCAATCCGATTTACGTACAGCGACGAAGCTTCACATACATACACACGATACGCATGGGAATGGTCGTCACCAGACTGTCTCTGGTGCAAAAATCCCACTGAAATATGCTTTATTCCGTAATTTGGAACACATGGACAGATTTATCTGCAATACGATCTTTCTCGTTCTGCTTAATTTTGCTCATCAGAATGGATGCGAGCTGAAGCGGAATCAGTTCAAACAACACGCTATGTGTAATGATCCAATTAGCAAGAAAACTCTGAAATGACATATATTTTTTTATTTATTTCGCACACGAAACAAAAAAATAGACCGTGTACCGGGAAGATGGATGGAAAATAGTTGCGAAACAAGATTTAATTCAGCGAGAACATCGTACATCCAGCGTACACTTCCCTAGCAGTCATGTTCAATATGTCTGTCGGAATAGATGCAGCAGCCAGCTCGTCGTCGGTCGGGGCATGCTATCATACATACATCCTACATTCTAGTACTGCCGGCTGCGCTGATGTACCCTACCTAATAAATTGATGTACATTTTGATGATAAAATATGAAACATGCAGCTCTCAGTTAGCGGTTCACTTGTTCGCTCACTTCGCCGAGGTAGCTCGTTATTGAAACCAATAAAATCGAAAATTTTTTTTTAAATTAATCTTAAGACATCTGTTCCACATTTTCTGATTCGATACAATAACTTTCTCAAATTAAGTAAACATTTATTGCAAATTTTTTTTTCAATATATAGTTTGAATCAATTAGGAATGATTCATATTTCAAGCGTATTGGGGTGAAAATGTCTCTCACTCCAGAGGATCTGGTTTCGCATCCAGTCGTTGCCGTTAGGATTTACTGAGACAAATGTCTGATTACGTCTTCCTTCGGAAGGGAAGTGACGCCGTTGGTCCCGCTTGTTGATGGGCTTGATACGTGGAATTTAGATTGTCCCTCTGATGTGAACCAGCCTAAGACCGAAAGGCATGTTAACATCGAAAAAATAATTATAACAAGCGTAATATGGAGGTATACAGATTACTTCGATTGGTCAAATTTTACACCCGTTAGTTTAAATTAATACTAAAATAATCTCTGTTACACAGTACTGGACTGAATCCAGTAAGCATCCGTTGTCAGAACCAATACAGTAAAACTTCCCCTCGTTTAATTTCAAGCCATAGGAGGCGTAAACAACGAGATTGTTTTCAATCTTTCATGCGTCATAGAACAATGTTTGCAATCTTTCATACAACAGACTAGATTCAGGCGTTACTTGGCTTAAATTTACATGAAATATCCCATTATTTTCTGCAAAATCTAGCATTCCTTTTATGTGCATTACGGAAAATTCAAAATTTCTTTTTATTTGTGCAGTGTTTTTAACATACCTAATGGTTTTTGTATCGTTAAGTCAAAACGTTAGATATTTTACACAAAGTTTTCGATAATCTTAATGAATACCTATTTCTATCTGGGCAGAAGAAGTACGCAATACTAAGACTAAGACAACTGCACTCCACAGTTATTAATGAGCACAGAAAAAATGATGAAACGCGTAAACTTTCCCCTCATTTAATTTTAAGCCACAGCCAACGTTAACAACGTAATTGTTTGCAATCTTTCACAACGCATACAACATTGTTTGCAATCTTCTAATACAATAGAGCTGATTAGAGCGATAGCAGGCTTAAATTTACATGAAAGATTTCATTAATTTAGGCCAAATCTACCGTTTCCTGTATGTGAATTAGATTACACCGAAAATAAAAGGTTTCTTTCAAACTGTGAGCATATAGTTTTCTTCCCCTCAAACTGCAGATAAGTGTAAAGTTACGCAGTACTTAGTACTTAGTAATGCCATATTTAGCTTCAATCACGGATTTTAAGCGTAAATTTTAAATTTCAATCTCAATTTTAGTGAACGAGATAAGGCGTTACAGCCATGGCAAATCATAGCCAGACTTTTAGTTCATTATGCCAAAAGTCCACCCACATTCAAGTGGAGCATAAACTAATCTTTCTAGCATCCATGCTCCCGACGAGAAAATACAAATTATCACATTATTCAACTCTCTTTGGAAGCGTTTGACGCGGGAGGTCTACGTTTTCTTCCTTCCCTTGCTCCGAAGTATCTGTTTGAGTGCTTTAAAGAACCATCTATTATAAAAATTGAGAAAATCAAGAAAGTTCAGACACAAAAGTTACTCATGAAAAAGGACTTTTTATCGGTTTTTACGAAAGGTGACCACGATGATATGTTATCATATAAAACTATACGTCAAATTTTAGGCCTTCATCCTGGAACATCGTAGGGATATTGTGCATTAAGAAATTGAAGAAGTTGGTTGTAGAGCCAATCTTCCAAACTCGCCTGTCCATTCTTGCTTTTCGTTGTCACAAAAGTATGGGCTCTGTCTTTGGCACGGTAAAATAGCATTACAAATCATAGAGTTCTCGACAAACTTGAAAAACTTCGGCTTCCTGAGGTGCTCTGGCGTGACATCTTCTCTGGTTACATCACCTTCAAAAACTTTCTTCCACTTGCAAGTTCATATAATTGTTTTTGTGCTTGTACGTTTATTCAACAAATACAATTATAACATATGACTCCAACATTTGAGTCCATGCATTGATAATGTATCATTTCAAAGCATCTTCACTGGGTTGTGAGGATCCACAGGCTTTTCCTTGGCCTATATGCTCATTTAGACGGCTATTCAGATGAAGTTCTGAAATTTAATAAATAAATTAATAAATAAATGAATAAATAAATAAATAAATAAATAAATAAATAAACAAATAAATTAATCAAATAAATAAATAAGTTTGTCAATAAATTAATAAATGAATAACTAAATAAATTAATAAATTAATAAATAAATAAATAAATGAATGAATAATAATACATAAATAAATAAATGAATGAATAAACAAACAAATAAATTAAACATAGGTATATAAATAAATAATTACATATACAATGAAATGAATAAACAAACAAATGAATAAATAAATAAATAAATAAATTAAATAAATGAATAACTAAATAAAACATATGGAAAGTTTAGTGTCAGGGCTGCAGGGGCTGCTGGGTGCTAAAAGGCTATGGGCCAAAACTTCTTGTTTCTTTTTCAGTCACGCTTGAATCTTTCTAGAGATATTACACGGAGCTCTATCTTGATGAAAATAAACATCCCAATCACGCATTTTAAAACGAATTTAATTTTCAAAAACTTTTACGAACGTATTTGTAGAACGATTGAAATTGAAAAACTAGGGAAATAGTATGCCCGATTGGATACTACCGTTCAAATGCCCTCCGCTTGTTTTCAAACTTGCATCTTTCAATTTAAAAGCCTACCGTTATGCTACAGGGTTTTCATTTTCAATTAATTCAAGCAATAATATCAACATTTTCGAGTGCAGTCCTTTTAAACAAATTTATTCAATGTGTCCTCCATTTTTATTAATAACATCCGCGAGCAGACGCCGGAAGCCAGAGCATGCCTTTCGGACGTAGTCCTCCGACATCCGCGTGTTATGGTTGACTTCAGGGTTTTCACACTAGGGTGTGATATTTTGCAGGCTCGTGCTTCAACATATGCCCAAATCGAATAATCCAACGGATTAAGATCTGGACTGCTTGGGGGCCACAAATTCTTCGGTCGAAACTTCATGTTATCGTTCAACCATTGTTGAGTTCGATTGGACGTGTGACACGGCGCTTCATCCTGCTGTAGGACAACGTTTTGGTCCTCGAAGAAGTTGGCCTTCACCCAGGGAAACACTTGGTCCTTTAAAATACCGATGTACACTTCGGTATTGATTTTAACTCCAGCATCAACGAAAACAGGCATTTTCAAACCGTTGGACGCCACCAAGCCAATCATCATGACACCAGCCGGATGTTTGGTTTGAAATTTGAATTTCACTTTTTCCGGAACGTTCTCCATTTTCTGCGGTGTTGGTCCATCCGTGCGACTGTTGGCCACAGCATCGATGCTGAAAAGCTTTTCCTCGGAGACGGGGATTATCATGTTTTCCTTCTTCAACAAGGAAAGCAATCTCTTGGAACGAGTCACTCGTAGTTCCTTGACCCGGTTCGTAATCAAGTGGCGTTTCACTCTGGCTCTGGAAGATACATGCAGGTCTTCTTTGATGATGGATGGATGGATTTCTCCGAAATATTGGTTTCCTTTGCAAGTTTTCTTATGGAACGCACCGGGTTGCGAGCAATTTTTGCACGTACTTTCACTGCTTCCGCTGCTTAGGACCATCCTGCAGGGACTTTTTTATGCGGTAAACAGTTGCCAGATGGCATCCTACCACCTTGGCAATCTCTTTCGGCTTCTTCAGGGCGAGCAACAAACTGGTGATCACTTCTTTCGCAAACATTTTGACGAATTTGCAATAAAACAAATAGAATGTTTGGATGCAGCACTTGAAAACGAACATAAACAAATACGCTTTCGACCGAAATTAGTCACTAGCTACACGAATTAACCCAACACTCAAGTTTGAACATTTTCGCATTATTTTCTGCCGCACCATGTAAAGGGCGATACGGTCAAAATTTGGTCAATATCAACTTGACGTATTTCTTTCAATTTTGCATTTAAAAAACCTGAACACCCCTCATTTTGAAGGTGTGTGTGTGAGAATGTTGCTCCTATTTTGATTTTGGAATTCACTCTTCAGTTGTCAAAATGCCGTCCAAGCAAGAAGAGCAGGGTATCAAAATTTTGCTCGCGCATCGCGAAAATCCTAGCTACTCGCACGCAAAGTTGGAAAAATCGCTAAAAGTTGCCAAATCAACCGTTACAAATGTAATTAAAGTGTTTGGGGAACGTTTGTCGACAGCCAGGAAGTCTGGATCGGGGGGAAATCGAAAACCGGAAGCCGCTGAGACGACAAAGAGAGTTGCCGGTAGTTTCAAGCGAAACCCTAACCTATCTCTCCGAGATGCCGCAAATAAGCTGGGTGTATCGTCTACAACCGTGCATCGAGCCAAAAAACGAGCCGGACTATCGACTTACAAGAAGGTAGTGACTCCAAATCACGATGATAAACAAAATACGACGGCCAGCGCGATCCCGGAGGCTGTACACGACGATGCTGACGAAGTTTGACTGCGTGGTAATGGACGACGAAACCTACGTCAAAGCCGACTACAAGCAGCTTCCGGGACAGGGAGTTTTATACGGCAAAAGGAAGGGAAAGGTAGTAGATATTTTCAAGCACACGAAACTGTCAAAGTTCGCAAAGAAATATCTGGTTTTGCAAGCCATCTGTACCTGTGGCTTGAAAAGCAGCATTTTCACAGCTTCCGGGACTGTCAACCAAGAAATTTACGTGAAAGAGTGTTTGAATAAACGTCTGCTGCCTTTCCTGAAGAAACACGTTTGTTCCGTACTGTTTTGGCCGGATTTGGCATCTTGCCATTACGGTAAAAAGGCCATGGAGTGGTACGCCGCCAACAACGTGCAGGTGGTTCCCAAGGACAAGAACCTCCCAACACGCCAGAGCTCCGCCCAATTGAGAAATACTGGGCTATTGTCAAGCGGAACCTGAAGAAGACCAAAAAACTGCTAAGAACGAGCAGCAGTTCAAGGCAAACTGGCTTTCTGCGGCGAAGAAGGTGGACAAGGTGGCTGTACAAAATCTGATGGCAGGGTCAAGCGTAAGGCCCGGCAATTCGATTTGAAAAAGCGGAAGCCTAACTGAATATTTTTCCTGAATTTTATACTAATTGAACTTGAAAAAGAAATTTAATTGGATTTTTTAAATAAACGATTTCACCGATTTACACGCGTTTTCCCTTGACCAAATTTTGACCGTATCACCCTTTATACGGAACTGTCAATACTTTCTTTTCATTTCTATTCGTTCTAGCAACAAATTACTGTCCACTCCTAGAGCCTCTCATATTGATGGGAAATCATCTACTTCTGAAAAATTTCATGGCAAAAATTCGAGCTAAGGAGCTTTACACCAATTTTTTGCAAACATTTTCTGGTATCATTATGGACGACGAAACATACGTACTTGAACTATTTTAGCAGCTTTCGGGTCTGGCTTTTAATACTGCAAAGCAAATAAACGCCGTTGTCAAGCGTTTCCGGTGTCCAGATTCCCTAAGAAGTATTTGATTTGGAAGGCCATATGTAGCTGTGGTCGAAAATCTAAAAGTTCCGTCTCTACCGGCATTATCAATAAGGAAGTGTATGAGAATGAATGTCTGCAAAAGCAATTGCTATCATTTATCAGAAGCCACGGCTCGCCAGCTCTTTTTTGGCATGATTTGATCTCTTGTCACTATGCGAAATACGTCCTGGAATGGTAAATGGTAAATCCACCAAACTGTCCAGAACCTCGCCCAATAGAGAAGTTCTGGGCTCTAGGTAGGCGGAACATCTTTGAAACTAAGAAGAAAGCAAATTGTACCGATGATTTCAAAAGAAGAGGCAGAAAAAATTACTTCAAATCGATGTCCTAGCTGAAAACTATAAGAATCCCAAGGATCGAAGAGGAATTTTCCAATGCGAAATCCAAGCCGGGTTTCTCGAAGAAAAAAAATAAAAGAAAAGAATAAAATCTAATTATTGTAGTCTGTATTTAGCACTGAAACGTGCTGTTTAAAAAAAGTTTGATAGCACTAGCACTTCCTTCAGCAAATAGAAAATAGAACAGCGCGGAATGAAATCACGATGCATGCTGACTTCTACTGGTAGATGAGTTCATTGAAAGAAACCCCATGTATCGTATCGCTTCTACCTAGGCGAGCCCTGCCGCGATCGCTGCCACCTATTAGCATATATGTACTTTGTTTTCGACGCCTTCACCATCAGTCAGCTGTTCTGGTGGACATCTGCTGGTATCGATGGTGTAGTGGACAGCGTGATAGCTACTTGTCATCCCAGCGGATCTGGGCTCAATCACAGCCGAGGTCGACGATTTAAAAGTTCAATTTTGAATAAAGCATCAGTTTATGTTAAACTCAAAGCGACATAACATAGAAATGATAGCATAAATTTTTAAAACCAGCGGTTTTGATTAAAAGTCAAACAAAAATTTTTACAAAGCGTGGAACGAATATGTAAAGTTTTGTATGCAGAAGAACGTTTTCCCTCATCGATGGTTCAGCTGTTGCTGTACAAAACTAGCATACATTGAGAGAAAATAGGCTACAGGATGCCAGTGGGTACTATTGACACTATATTGCGAGGATGTAGGAATTTTTAATATCCTGTACCATTGAGCGATTCGAGAAATGGAAAATATTAGAGTGATGAACAATGAGCGTTGAAACATGACTCATTGTGTACATACTCCTAAGAATGGTTGTTAAGCTCTATGCACCATAAACACATCTTTTTCAATTGATTAAATCATTGGGATCAGGGCGTGATAATATTTGCATCAATCGACAACAAAGTAGCGACAAAAAAAATCAGTGATTTTCATTTGTCTACCTCCTCCAGGGTATCATCGAAGCAAACTGGAAGCACAACCAACGTCACATTCAGAGCTCCGCTCCACGTGTGTTTTTTTCCCTTCGCTTCGTTCGTGTTTCTATCGAGTCTATTCTATGTGAACGAAGGAAAGTGGAGTTGCTTTGATCATTTTTATTTTCATCATGCTGATGACAGAGCTTTCTTGATAATTTATTTACTACCATTTTTCTCAAATCAAAATACGGGAATGTTACACGATGTATGTTTTAATTTTCATTTAATCACAGAGTTTAGAAAATGTATGGCCCTGCAGCCGAATTCCCGTGTTCAAAGAAAAATATCAAAAATGTCTTCAAGAAAAGAAATTCTCCTAATCTCTTTCTCTTCAACTAATTTTCTTCTCTTTCAATCGAATTCCGAAACATTGAAGAGAAAGAGAAAATAATTATTTCGCTTGAAGAAAAAAATGTGCTTTTCGTTATGACCGCTAGATGGCATTAAGAAGTTTTTCTCAAATGATAGTTCAAAACGTCCTGTTGCTCATTAGATTTTTTGCTGCGATCTTTTTAATTGTTTTGATATTTTGCTCCGAATAGGCTTTCTCATCAAATTTTAACGACATATTAGTCTATTCTTAATAAAATAGTTCAAACTACGCAAGTAAAACTATCAAACAAAATCTTCATTGAGATATTTTCAAAACTTATTCTAGAAAAGTCCCTGTTTGTAAACAAACGGTGATCAATCTACCTGATCCAAGGTACCTCATCGTTGTTAGAACCAGTAAATGTACCGGTATTGTAGCGGTTCTTTAATTTTTTAAAGGAATCTCATTTAGAGGTCGATCCATCAAATCGATGAGCTTCTCAGCCAAACATTTTGGCATTCGAAACAGTTTTTCAAAATTTCCATCCGATATTTCGAATGGATTGCCTATGCCTCTCAAACACCGACGATGTCGAATCAATTTTAACTTTTTCTGTCGCTTGTACCACTTTTTTCTTGCGATATAATAAGAAACAATTAATGGGTCCATGTTTAAGACCGATCAAAACAACTGTTACTTGATAACATTTATGAGCAGCAGCAATTTTCTTCATGTGTTTCTTCCGCATAAATCTCGAATAGAAAATTAATTTCTTTTTCTTTTCCAAACGTCAAAAAATTTCTTTCCACAAACATTCGGAATTCCACAAAAAGAAAATTTTCAAAATCTCTTCGGAATTTTCTTTTCTTCGAAGAAATTTTGTGCTCGGAATTCGGCTGCTGATTATAATTCTCTTTGAAAATCTCTCTGTTTTCAAGAAGCTCCAAAAAGTATTTAAACAATTATTTTTATACTTCTCAAGGTGTTCATATGTTGACCTAATAATATTAGGCCAAACAAAATTTGTGCAAATTGTTTCAATAGTTTCAATTGTGTTAAACAGCATGTGAAAAACATGTTTCCACACCAGGAACTTCACACTATACTTGATCAGGGACACAACTTCGGGTCATATTGGATCAGCTTATAAAAGAATACGAGTCCAATAAGAATAACAAGCAGTAAAAGATGCGTTTGTAATTTTATTTTTGAATATATGAAATAACATAGACTGATATGATTTTATGGGAAGTTATTTAAATTTTAAACAACTATTTTATTAGGAACAGTTAAAATTCCAATATCTCGGTACATTCACTAGAACAAATGAAAATTAATTATAACCATGAAAATTCCTACAATTTGTATCTTAAATTTTATAAATCATCATTTTTGCTAAACATTTCCACTGTTCCTATAACAACTTTTAACTGGGATTGGGAGGTAGCCTAAGGCCCTCGAAAGATTTGTTGACTGGACAGGCGACCTTCTGGCCGTAGTCATCCGAAGGTCCTCATTGAGATCAACTGGACCAGCTACAACAAGCCATCACGTAGGCTATTCTCTCGGGAAAACTTGCTGAGAATAGTCTTGCAAACATAGGTAATCCTTGCACCGATGTTGGGTTCTTATCACATCACATCACATCATAACACTATGCTACAGTACACCAACAACTCTTGATCGCAGAAAATGTAGTAAAAGTATAAAAAAAAGTATAGGCCAAGATTGTTTCGCCTATCAGCTTCAAAATCGTATATCCTACATGTTGCCAAAGAATAAGACACAGAGGAATACATTCAACATCAATAATAGTTATTGATGGCTAGTCCATTCCAGAAGTAAAAACTGCACGTTTTTTAGGAGTATGGATTAGTCGGAGAGGACAGTTGTTGACAAATGGCTCAAAAACTAAAGAGTCGAGTAATCGGATCAACTGCATCAAAGCTCTGGCACCAAAGTCTAGACGGCTTTCGCTATGGAAAATTAGCAATCCGGTGTGTTTATCAAAACTTACGTACGGCTTCGAAATATTTGGAACAAAGCTCAATACCCCACTGTAGTCAATATTCTATCAACTGCTAAGATTATCTTTAGATCCTCTCTCACCTACAGCATTGCAGTAGAAGCAGGAAACTTTCTCTAGACTTTCGCATTGACGAAATACTTGTTCGTAAATACTGTCGACGAACAGAAAAATCCATTCCAGACTATCCTCACATCTGTGAAGCTCCTAACGTTGTGCTCCTAGAGGCTACCAGTGTCTAAAAGCTACAACGTTTTCTTCGTTGCACATGGAACACTCCCCGAATCAAAATAGATTGGACCTTTAAGAATGCCTTTTAGAAAGGAAATAGTATAATCGCACAAGGGCGTCTCAAGACAGAATAACAAAATCACACGAAGATCTTTACCGACGGATCAAAAAATAGAAGAAAAGTTGGCATCAGAGTCTCAATCTAACGGAATGTAACTAAAAAATGAGAATGATTTTAACTCTCTCATAGCAAACCACAAACTTGCACAGAGAAAAGAGTGATAATGTGAATCAATGTTCATAATCGCATGTTTTGTTTTGTTCCAACTTCCAAGAAGCATCACGCGAGTGGATTGTACAGTTCTATATTTAGTTAGTTAATACTAAGAAGTTTGAAGAGAAATGGAGCATCACTTAACCTTCTTAGACTAGATACTTCCAACGATCATTTGTTGTTTTTTTTTAATTATTTTTTTTTTTTTGTTCTGTTTACCAAATAGGGCGTTCTGTTCAACTATTCATTTCACTTTTCTTTTGATATCTACTGAAGACTACGTGGGTTCCACGTGTCTTCTTAAGGTTGATTTGGGAGGATGTGGGCTCTCTGTCTCCAACGGTTGCATGGACGTGGCCAGGTGAGCGATCGAGGAGTGTCTTCGTGGAGATTATTGTGTCAAGAAACGTTTTAGTTATTCGATCCGTTTCACGGTGACATGCAATGTCTTCAACGAACTATTTCTCATTGTAGTTCCATCCACCAGGTGTGCACACGTCAATGTTAATGTTAAAGTTTATAGAATGGCTTGGATAAGTTAGTATAGTTATCTGATTGTTCATAGAATAAGAATACTTAATGTTAGTTTAAAGAATTCCTTATAACATATAGATTAAAATCTGTTGATACATAAAGTTGAGAAGTTTGTTTTGGCCATTTAAGAAAAAAGGCTAAAGATTCCCTAAAACAGGCTTTTTTTGCTCCAGAAAATAAATAAAGAAAATACAGAAAGCAATTCAGTTTTACTATATGAATAACGAGGTGAGAAAATAAACAAAATTAATTAAAATGCATTTCAAACTTTCAACGTAAGCGCTACAACGGATGGGGTTCAAGCTGATCAATTTTCAATAAATAATTAAAATCTATCTGCTTAAGGGTAAGCTTTCAAAATTGAATAATATTCGATAGTGCTCAAATATTTAATGGTTACAAGAAAGAACGAGCAGTGCAGGGAGAAAGGAAGGAGAGGAAAAAAAAATAACAACGAAATCTTAATAGCCAGTGTCATAGAATCTTTTTGTGCAAAAAATTATAAACTTTCTTAAGTGATCTCATCCCTTTGATCTTTGCAATATTTGTATGTTCGAGTTATTCAAACTTTTGATCGTGTGTGGGTTAATTGACGTTTTGTTCATGCGAAGTTTTGTCTATTCTTCGTGTTTTCTTTTTGACATTTTGAGGTGTCAACACTGAAGTAGGCAAATTTAATTCAATTATTCAGTACCTTATTTCAGAAACTGTACCAATCAAAACACGAAGACGAACTCAAACAATAAATTACCAGTGTGGTTCAATCCACATTTGAAACATTGAAAGAACAGAAAACAAAAAGCACACAAATTATATAAAAAGCAAAACTCTAGCACAAATGCAAAATCATTATGCCCGCAATTAATTCTGCACATAAAAAATATAATTGTTAAGTCGAAACTGAAGCAAAATCATGCCCCAAGATTTTTTTCAATTATGTTTCACAAATAGCAATTTTTCTCCACAAATGCATTTTTTTTGCAAATTTCTTCCTAAAAGCTTTCGGCAAATTGCATCCAAGAAGTATACACTACATTCTCCCGAGAAGACCGTGATCGTGACTTCTTTGCATTCTTTCCTGAATTTTCCAACATTATATCTGTAAATCAATTACGTCCTCACGAAATTCTCAAAGCACTAAAAATCTTGGATGCTTCTAAGGGACCAGGTACAGACGGTATTGCACCCGTATTTTTAAAGAACCTTTCAGATGAACTTGCCCATCCTTTAGAACTTCTTTTTAATATGTCTCTGAAGAGAGGAATATATCCCAATATTTGGAAATCCTCATTTTTGGTTCCGATTTTCAAACTAGGCACGAAATCAGACATCCGAAACAATCGTGGAATTGCCATTATCTATTGCATCCCAAAACTTTTTGAAACTCTCGTAAATGAAAATATTTTTCAGCTTCAGCTTCTTGAATTTGTAACTTTATTTTGAATGCAATGGACAATGGCAAGCACGTAGAAGCCCTTAACACTGACTTCAGTAAAGCATTTGACAGAATCGAGATACCATTATTACTCTTCAAATTGCAACAAATGGAATGGAACCTGGACTGTTGAGTTGGCTGCAGTCATATTGAACGCATTGCGAACAAATTGTTCGTTTTCAAAATAATCTTTCAGACCCCACACTGAAAATGTATTTTCCTAAAATAGCCTTCAGGCATTTCGTTAACATGGATTTTGTACATAGAACCAATGTCTCGTATATTGTATGAAACATTCATAATGCTTTTTATCTGGTGAAATGCTATCATTACATATTTTTGCTAAATGCAGGAAATGAATTTCGTGAAGACCAGCCAATCACTGTTTCTCTTTTATACCGCACTCATGCATGATAGTTTTGCTGCTGGTATGGGCGGGAATAATTTATTTATCCCAAAACAAAAACTCATTAATCAAACTTGTTCTCACGAGTCATCATGGCCTAGTGAGATCAACCACGGATTCAGAATCAGCTCTTTCAAAAAAATCAGGCTCGAATCCCTTGTCAGAAGCATTAAAAAGACGCTAGACAACTCCACTTGATTGCTTTTTTTGTTAATTACATTTCGAGTAGATAAAGTAGATCTGTCAGTCCTTCATGCAACCACCAGGCAGACGTTTCTTTTTAATTTGTTGCCAAATATTCGCAGCTCTTTGTATTGTTTTCGTACAATGTACGAATGTTCTTTCTGTGCCAACAAAGGCTTCGTGCTTTTGTAAGTTGCGGGTGTGCCATTAATTACGAATGTTTCTTCATAATAAGTACAAATCTGTTTCGTTGCAGAAAACAACGAATGGATTTGTGAGTATTACCTTCGATTTTGTAATATAAACTAATATTAACTCTCAGTGCATTCTTTTTAATTTGTACATAAATGACATTTCCAACATACTTAACAAAATCCAAATACTCATATACACAGATGACATGAAGCTCTTCATAGAAATAAATTATTCTAGCGACGCAGAATAATTTCAGAACGATATTAACTTATTCAACATATTGTGTAACAAAAGCTTACTTCAACTTAAGTGAAAAAATGTTACTAAATAGCATTTAGCAGAAAAATTGAAGCACCTCGTACGGATATATGTTTAGGAAACCAAAAACATGCCACAAAGTAAGGGACTTTTGCATTATCCTAGACTCTAAATTCACTTTTGTAGAACATTACAACACTACTATAAGGAAAGCAAATAGCATGCTGGGCTTCATTAGGTTCATGAGGTTCAGCCACAATTTTCAAGATCCATACACCATTAAATCATTATACATTACATATGTAAGACCAGTTTTGGAATACTGCAACCTAGTATGGCATCCGTATGGCATAGAATCCGTCCAAAAACAATTTCTTTAAACTAAAAATGAGAAGAAAAATTAGTATTTTCCATTTAATTCCAACTACCTTTGATTATCTTGACAGGTACGCGTATTTTGCCTACAATGTGCAGACTTCTTCAGTGCCTCGTACTAATAATTCGACGACGAGTGCACATTGTAGACGAAATACGCGTATTTGTCAAGATAAGCAAAGGTAGTTGGAATTAAATGGAAAATACTAATTTTTCTTCTCATTTCTAGTTATAGGTATTCCACTAAACAGCTCAAACCCTCTAGAATTTCTTTTATATGCGCAAAGGAAATTGAATGGGACTGTATTTTCACTGTCATCTTACGAAGCACGCTGCATGCTGATCATTTCACAGATAATTAAGGAACGTCACGAATTCGCAATGCCTTTCTACAGGGTACACCCAAAACTTGAAATGCAATTGCAGTTGTTGCAATCACATCTTGAGAATTACGAATAATGGCCACTGTTGCTACTCCAATGTCAATTGTTCTATTTTTATTTTCACTCGTCATCACACTCCCATTTCCCTGTCATCAAGTTCACCAAGTTTTATGCAGTGAACGAATACATGTAAGTGTGTGCGAGTGACATTTGCTTCATTGCTGTAACGCTTATTGCCTCGACAATCGAAGCAACTGTAGGGGTTTTACTCCACTCACCCCAACTTGTTAAAGTGGCTGTATGGTTTCTTTCTAGACACGACCGCGTTTCGATCTCGATTTACTAATCGCAAAGGAGCGATACGGTCAAAATTTGGTCAATATCAACTTCGACGCATTTCTTTCAATTTTGCATTTAAAAAACCTGAACACCCCTCATTTTGAAGGTGTGTGTGTGTGTAGAATGTTGCTCCTATTTTGATTTTGGAATTCACTCTTCAGTTGTCAAAATGCCGTCCAAGCAAGAAGAGCAGCGTATCAAAATTTTGCTCGCGCATCGCGAAAATCCGAAACTACTCGCACGCAAAGTTGGCAAAATCGCTAAAAGTTGCCAAATCAACCGTTACAAATGTAATTAAAGTGTTTGAGGAACGTTTGTCGACAGCCAGGAAGTCTGGATCGAGGAAATCGAGAAACCGGAAGCCGCTGAGACGACAAAGGTGTTGCCGGTAGTTTCAAGCGAAACCATAACCTATCTCTCCGGATGCCGCAAATAAGCTGGGTGTATCGTCTACAACCGTGCATCGAGCCAAAAAACGAGCCGGACTATCGACTTGCAAGAAGGTAGTGACTCCAAATCGCGATGATAAACAAAATACGACGGCCAAAGCGCGATCCCGGAGGCTGTACACGACGATGCTGACGAAGTTTGACTGCGTGGTAATGGACGACGAAACCTACGTCAAAGCCGACTACAAGCAGCTTCCGGGACAGGAGTTTTATACGGCAAAGGAAGGGAAAGGTAGCAGAATGTTTTCAAGCACACGAAACCGTCAAAGTTCGCAAAGAAATATCTGGTTTGGCAAGCCATCTGTACCTGTGGCTTGAAAAGCAGCATTTTCATAGCTTCGGGACTGTCAACCGAAATTTACGTGAAGAGTGTTTGAATAAACGTCTGCTGCCTTTCCTGAAGAAACACGGTTGTTCCGTACTGTTTTGGCCGGATTTGGCATCTTGCCATTACGGTAAAAAGGCCATGGAGTGGTACGCCGCCAACAACGTGCAGGTGGTTCCCAAGGACAAGAACCCTCCCAACACGCCAGAGCTCCGCCCAATTGAGAAATACTGGGCTATTGTCAAGCGGAACCTAAAGAAGACCAAAAAACTGCTAAGGACGAGCAGCAGTTCAAGGCAAACTGGCTTTCTGCGGCGAAGAAGGTGGACAAGGTGGCTGTACAAAATCTGATGGCAGGGGTCAAGCGTAAGGCCCGGCAATTCGGATTTGGAAAAGCGGAAATTAACTGAATATTTTTCCTGAATTTTATACTAATTGAACTTGAAAAAGAAATTTAATTTGATTTTTTAAATAAACGATTTCACCGATTTACACGCGTTTTCCCTTGACCAAATTTTGACCGTATCACCTTTTACAAGCAGCACACACCTGATTTTTGGGAATTTCATCCCATATCTTCTGTATGGTAGCTTTGAATATTTCAAAACCCATTGGTTTGAGATCTCGCAAGTGAGCTTCCATGATTCCCCAAATAGAGAGATCCAGAGGATTTGCATCTGGCGAAGAAGCTGGTCATAAATTCGTAGGAATGAAGTCTGGAATATTCTTGGTGCACCGTTCCATGGAGCAAAGATTACCCAAACATGTAATCTTTGCTCCATGGAACGGTTTAAAATCCTGTTGAAACACCCATTTGCGGTTACCGAATATCATTGAAGTATGCTTCTTCAAATGATTTTCAGGACCTCTTTTACGAAGTATTCTGCATTGATTTTTACACCATTATCAACGAAAAGCAGTGGAATATGACCTTCCGCTGAAATCGCTTCTCAAACCATAGCCGAAGTATGATTTTCGAAGCGTTGAACTGCGCGAATTAAAGAAGGAGTATTCTGAATACTCGCTGCATAGACTCTGTCATTTTGAGCATTGAAACTTTTCTGCAATAAGAAGTTTTTCTCATCCGAAAACACACTCATGAAATCACCGTGCCGACGAAGTAATTCGCGACAACGAATGACTTTGTTCTTATTGTTGGCTTCCGAAAGTCCATGAATTTGTATTTTCTTGTACGGCACCAATATCAAATCCTCTTTGAAAACTGATCTGATCGAGATGTCCATATTCTGAGCCAGTTCATACTAAGAACGACAAGGATTTCGGCGTATTCACTCGTCTTTACATTGGTACGTACACTGCGAGGACGAACTGGTTTTTTCTTTGGATCGATGGTTCCCCTCGTCCTCCACCTTCTCAACGTCCGGTCGATTAAAAACGCTTTCCCGCCAAATGCAACTGCAAAATCCGTTGCTTTTTGAAATCCATATTTATCTTAGGCACTTTGTGTCGACGGAATCTAACGAACACTAGTTTGTTCACATATTAATCAGCCCCTCTTTAGTATGCTGGCAACCAGATGGCTCTTGCGATGGCTAGAAGAATTCCACACTGAAACAAAATACTGCGTCACTTATTTGGGCCTACCCTGTACAACAATGACATTATTACACATCGTATAAAATCAGAAGTACTATTCTCGCAGTTGAACTTTTACACTCCCAGCCGGCATTCTAGAACACGGAAATTATTCTTAGAAAAATCAAACAGAAAAAAATATGCATAAAATTGCCCCGTTAAACGGATTATGCGCCAGTATTACTTACATTGCGAAATCATTGGCATCACTATGTTTTTCCATTAGCCCTTTGACCTTGTCATTCGATATTTTGCCATTCGACCTTTTGTCATTTAAAGATTGGACTCAGAAAAAATGCGACACTCTGTTTTGGGTGTAACTTTTTTGAGTAAAAATTAATGAAATTTTATTGCGATCTGTCAAGTAGTTTTCAAGATCCATTCGAAACAAGAAGAGCTACGCCAGCAAATCTTGGGTGCGGAGATCGATAATCCTGGTCAGTCGCACAGATGGATCGGCAAAAGGCTTGAAATCCACCATTTCATCGTGTCCCGCGTTGTGAAGATGTTCCAGGAGACGAAGACCATCGAGCGGCGCGCTGGAAGCGGCCGAAAACCAAAAACGGAATACCCAGAGAAGGCGCGGAAGACAAGGCAGTACTTTAAGAATAACCCGAACCTTTCCACCCGAGACGTGGCCAAAAAGGTCAATTCGTCGAAGTGGTACGTCCTGCAGACCATGAAACGGGCTGGGCCACGTGTTTTTAAGGTAAGGAAGGCGCCAAACCGGACTGACAAGCAAAACACGATGGCCAAATTGCGTGCGCGGAAGCTGTACTGTGAGGCTGTCTCGTCATGGACGACGAGACATATATCAAGGTGGACACCAAACAAATCCCCGGCCTCGAGTTTTTTGTCGGTACGTCCCGCATGGTGGTTCCGGAGAAGTTTCGGAAGAGAAAGATGGACGAATTCGCGAAGAAGTACCTGTTGTGGCAGGCGATCTGCGAGTGCGGACGGCACAGCAAGCCGTTCGTTACAACCGGCACCATAAACGGGCAGATCTTATCGAGAGGAATGCTTGCAGAAGCGCTTGCAGCCCTTCCTCCGCTCTCACCGCACACTTCGTGCCATTACGCCAAGCCTGTAATGGATTCGTACGGAGCGAAGGGCGTCATGTGGTCCCGAAGGAGACGAACCCGCCAAATACATTAGAACTTCGTCCGATCGAAAAGTTTTGGGCTATAATGAAGAAGAAGTTGAAGAAAAGCGGAAAATCATTCAAAGCCGATGAAGCTTTGAAGAAAACCTGGGAGAAATTGTGTAAGGAAGATGGACAAAGCCAAGATCTCATGAGCAGTGTTAAGAGAAATGTACGAGGATTCAGCTTGGGGGAGGAAATAAATCAATAAATAAATTATGCCAAAACATAGCTAATAGTTAGTTATTTAATTCCTAAAAATTTGAGAAGTATCCGATTGAAAATGAATTTTTGGTGATCATTTTTGTGTGTCTAATTTATTCCGAGTCCAGTCTTTAAACACCCATTATGAAGAATACAACGTAGTTGTTTTCAACTGTGTTGAAAAAAAAAACCAAATAAACTAAAGATTACGAAGAACGATAATCGAAGCCATAATCCCGTTACGCTACGATTGGTCGCATCGAAATGTTAGGTCCCTTGCCGAAGTAACGACAAAATAGGGCCTGTAATTAAAACCAAAATTTTGGATACACCAACCTGCTCGGTTGATAATCAATGCCGCCTTGTCGCGCGACGCAACCTAATGGCTACGAACTAAGTACCTTATCGTCAGAAACATCCACATTCAATCCGGTCAGCTTCGGACAGTGTTCTGTGGAATGCAGTGTGTCCTCACCGGCGAACGACGATGCCATCATTCGCAAATCCTACTGCAGAAGTTAAGCCTGATGACAGTTCCATGTCAGAAGTCGTTCCCACTCCAGAAGCCTCTCTGTCATTAGACTGCGAGTCGTCCGTCCATTTCACAAAAGCGCAACGCTTCGGAAGCTTTGCAGATGCGGTAAATTTTTTGTTTCCCTAACCTTTTCAGGCCACCATAGAGCCGGAGTGCAGTTCACGGTGTTTTAGGCTGTGTTGAAGTCGATGTTTGGATTGGTGTTGGATGGTTCACTGCTTGTTTACTTCAATTCATGCAGAATTTATGGCGAGTGATTCTCGGCACGGTAGAAGCTGACCCGTACTCAAAGTCGTGATTTACGTGCCGCAAGCGATTAGAGCTGGAAAGAAGCTTGACGAATCGGAACGGAAAAGCTGAGTGAATACTGATATGAGGTGGCTGGTTTTTAGGTTAGCTAAGGAAGAAAAACGCCACTTAGGAGAGCACTTTGCAGCTCCTGCGGATCGATATAAGCTGAGTTATAACCGTTGAAAAGAAAACGAGATTAGTTTAGAGAGCAATGGGAAAAATATCGCCTCAGTCCTCGGTGATTCATCAAAATTTGCTCGAGGGCTGCGAGAATTTTTCCGGAGATCACATGCAGCTAGAAGAAACTGGAAGGTAATCATATTTTGGTTCTAGTTTGTCGTCGAGTGTCCACCGCCGCGCCATTCGCTCATCCGATTAGGGTGGTGCAGTTCGCTCATTCGGCGAAAACATTTCTGACGATTTATGTTTTGCCTCCATGCATCGTTGACTCATCCATTTTCAGCTTCTAACGAACCGGTCTGCCCGAGAGATGTGAATGAAGGTAGCTGGAAGCGAAAATCATACGCTTTGATGCAAACTCATCCCCTGCCGCACAACTTCCTCACAGAGGCAACAGGATCGCACAAATTGAGCCGAACAGAACGGAAGCCGGAGTGGAAAAATCAAATTTGCATATGCCCATCAACATTGATGGTTTTGCCAGCATGCATCCTTGCTGGGTAATTTTTGTGCTGACCTGCTTGTATCATCGGACAAACTGGAAATGTTCGTTTTTTTTTCGGCACATTTTCAAACACTCATATGCAAGAGAGGAAAACTTCTGCCTTCATTTAGGAAAATATATCTCACGCTGGTAAAGTAGTACAGTCGAAGAACATAGCTTCCAGTTATTATTGTATACGCTTGAACATCAATATCACTCATTGAATTTGAAAAACCATCCAACCATTATGTGTTTTCGGAACCATCCATTCTATTTTATGCGCATTTCTTTCTCCTTCATCAAGGCAAAACTCCATCTAATAATTCAAAGATAACAGTCCAGTGCATATATCTTCGGAAGCATCTACTACGTTCTGCATCTTTACAAACGCATCCCAAAGATGACAAACACCGATGCTGATATTGGTCTTATCCGTCGACAAATGAGTCAACTCCACCCGCACCTCACCCCGCTCTCCGGTGCAGATCAGGAGATATGACCTTTATAGTCCTGCACATTGTCTTCTCTTCCCCTTCGGCCATACTCCTTCAACCGGGGGCGATAAATAATACCTGCAATTTACCAATATAATTTATCTCAACTCAATTTATCTTAAAACAGAACTGCGGTACCTGTCCGAGAGTTCTGTTCCGAACCGACAAAAGCATAATATTGAGAGCAGTTCATCATCTGGCCATATTTCTTACACGTTCCCAAAGTCAAAGACGAAAGTCCAACACCAGATACCTCCGTGTCGTCTGGCTGCTTCTGGGCAGAGTACGAAAGTACGATGAATTTCTGCCGTTGTTGTTGTTCTCAAGACATAGCTTTCCCCAGCAGCTTGTAGGTAGTCGAAATTGCGTAAATAAATTTCAATTAAATTCAATTTATGATAGAAAACCGACCGACCGATTCTTCGTTGGTTTTTGCTTCACCTATCATCACCAACAACACCCATGTTGGTCGTCGGTGCTGATGCTACATTTGCTGTCGTCTGCATATGTGTTGTTATCTTGGGTACTGAAATGATGTAGGCGGCTAGGAGTTGTCTGCTGTCAAGAAAATCATTATCATCGATCAACACTGAGTTTGAGAAGCTTTTTTCCTAGCATCCTTTTGAGTTCAAGTAAGTCGAGATGAATTATATTACAGGTATTGGTTTCTTCGGATTTTGACTTGATGAGGATAGTATACTGTTCGAAACGAAAAATGTAATGGTTCGCACCACAATTTAGTTGTTCCCATCGCTTTACCGTTACTGAAAAATGAAAGAATGAAAGAAAAAATGATAATTGCAGATCGTTGATGCTATCGTTGATTCTCGCAGAGGTATGGAACAAATAGAAGACCAGATAGATCGAACGACAACGACTAATAGAGTTGGAACCGCAATTATACACTAAGCGCGGGTGAGCTTCTTGCAAGTTCTCCCTTTCGGATTGCTCTATCTAGATCTGGACAAAGATGGATTTGGTAGTGGAGATGGAAGTAGAGCGATCCTTACCACCGGCCGACCGATATCTTCGCCAGATGCGGTCCGCTATGTGACTACTCCGGCTACACCGACCTCTCCTGGATACTGCTTTGTGATTCTTCCGAGTGGCCTAGTAGCTGGAGGAACATTGTCCTCCTTGACAATGAAGATTCTGTCTACTTCCACGTTGACAGATGGATTACAGTCTTTGGTAGCCCGTGACTGCAGTTGTTGCAAATACTCAAGATACCAGCGAGCCCAGGTGTTTTGAAAGTGCTTCTAGGTCAGCTCGTACGACTGTAGTAGTATCAGGAACTTCACGAAAATCTGATTCCGGAACAGCGTGCATGTTGGAACCGACGAGAAAATGTCCTGGTTTCAGAACCTCCATATCTGCGGGCTCGCACGACATTGACCCATTTCGACTTGGACCAGGAGAGTAAGCATGTCTTTGTATCCAATTTTGACGTTCCCGATAGTTTTTAGGAGGTGCTTCTTCGTTGAATTCACAGCAGACTCCACAGGCCTTCGAAGTGAGGTACTCGAGGTAGAATGAACTTCCAAACGATTCCGTTCACGGAACATCGGTTTGGTTTATCTTGGGCATCTGATAGATACGTTTCAGTGCGTGTGAAGCACCCTTGAAACTGGTAGCGTTGTCCGAATGGAATTCAGCGATCTTTCCTATGCAGGGACTACACGGCGAAGAGCTGCTATATGAATGCCGCTATGGTGAAGTCAGTCAATAGCTGAATGTTCACAGCAGCGAAATAGAAAAATGTCGCTTCGATTGCGGATGGATGATTTCAACAGCAACGGTTCACAATAGTCAACTCCTCAAACCGAAAACGGTCGAGTTGGTGAGACTCGAGAAACCAGAAGATCCACTGTGCTTTGCTGGACTAGTGTGGGCTTGCTACTGACGCAAATGCGACAATGGTGAAAGACGGATTTTGCTAGATTTCTGTCGCCAAGAATCCAACACTTCTAACGGACAGTGGCGGGTCTGCATGCAGTAGCCACAAATGAAAGAAAGTGTTGGCTAACAGAGTTGACCGCGGATGTTTGACGGAGAGCACGATTGGATGCTTGACATAGTCAACCACTTCAGCTTGGACGATTATATGATACAGGGTGCGGCAGAAAATAATGCGAACATGTTCAAACTTGAGTATTGGGTTAATTCGTGTAGCTAGTGACTATTTTCTGTCAAAAGTGTATTTGTTTATGTTAACTTTCAAGTGCTGCACGCAAACATTCTATTTGTTTTATTGCAAATTCGTTAAAATGTTCGCGTAAGAAGGGACCACCAGTTTGTTGCTCGCCCAGAAGAAGCCGAAAGAGATCACAATCGTAAAAGTAGCTTTTTGAGCTAAACTAATTTAGGATATATACTTAACGATGTTCATTGAGTTCTCTGGAAGATGCACCGACATTATGAGATTATCTGGGATGTTCTTGGTCTACCAATCAGTCCTGGAGCTCAGAACTTGGGCTCTACAGTTATAGCTAACAAATTTACAATACGTACCGCGTTAAATGGATCTTCTGGAAATTCAACCGACAGCAAATCTAAACTGAAGAAGTTACAAGTCTTGCAAAATAGATGTTTGAAAATCATTTATTCATTACCTCGGCTATATTCTACCTTTCAACTCTATACCTTGCTCAGGCACAACGTTTTACCAATACGAGGCTTATGTGAATTACAGACCTGTTTATTTATCTATGATGTTATTAAAAATCCAAATATGCATCATAACCTAGTTGTACCTGCTATAAATCACGATCATAACACGCGATACGCAAATAATTTAACAAGATCTAGAGCATTCAGTAGCCTTGGACAAATGCGAATATCATTCTATGGCCCTTCTGTTTATAACATAATTCCACATCAATTGAAATTGATCAACAATAGAACCTTATTTAATATAAGATTAAAACAGTTTTTCAGATCCAAAATCAATGTATTCTTGATCTAAACCCGTATCAACTGCCAGAAATATCCTGTTAATATTATTATAAGCATAATAAATCAATTTAGTTGTTTCCTGGGATCCCTTAAAAGGAACAATGTTCCACTGGGTATCCCTTGTTGAGATAACTTTTGTTTCAATGGTCATCACTTGTTTCTCACACCATTCAAGTTTGTTTTGTTTTTGTTTACGTTTTTTTATTTTATTGTTTACGTTATATGTTTTATTTTTAAGTCTAGATGAGTCCACTACCAGGGAGCTCGTAACTAGAGCTTTTTGGTGTGGGGGAAATGGTGAACATAAAAAAAAAAAATAATAAAAAAAAGACAGCCGCACGGACCGGTTCATTTCAGCGCAGAAAATGGAGAATGTTCCGGAAAAAGTAAAATTCAAATTTCAAATGTCCGAAAGGCATGCTCTGGCTTCCGGTGTCGGATCGAGGATGTTAATGATAAAAATGGAGATTCAAGATGGCGACGAAAGAAAAACAAGTGCGCGAGCGAATTTTGTACGGGCGTACGGCAAATCCTGACTTGTCAATACGGGACATTGGATTTGCCTAAATCCACTGTTCACGATATGGAAAAGAAATCGAGAAGTGACAAAAATATTGGACGCGCTGATCCTGTCATGGACCGAAAGGTGAAAAGGATATTAACGAAAAACCCAAATCTCTCCATTCGAACAATGGCTCGTAAAATAGGTATGTCGCCTGGTTTTGTCCAAAAATCAAAACAACGTTTGAGACTTAAGTCGTATAAAGTAAAAACAGTTCCAAATCGCAACGACAAACAGAACTTGGCAGCAAAATCACGGGCTTGCCGTTTGTACTGCGAATATTTAACGAAGTTTTCATGCGTTGTTATGGACGATGAAACTTGTGTCCTGGAGGATTTCAAGCAGCTTCCAGGGCTGGCATTTTTTTCTGCTATGGCCAGAAATGCTACAACTGAGCATTTCAGAACGAAGAAGGCATCGAAATTTCCCAAAAAATACCTTGTGTGCAGCAATTGGCAGCAAGCAATTTGCACGTGTGGCAAAAAGAGCAAATGTTTCTTCACTACAGGCACAATCAACAAGGAGATCTATCAGAAAGAGTCTCTGCAAAAGCGATTGCTACCCTTCATAAAAAGTCACAAAGAAAAACCTTTGTTCTGGCCCGATTTGGCATCATGCCACTATGCTAAAACTGTGATGGAAAGCAAATCAAGTGAACATTGTACCAAACACCTCAAATCCGCCAAATTGCCCAGAGCTACGACAAATCAAGAGATATTGGGCTCTTATGAAGCGGAAGCTTTCTGGAAAGAAGCAAGGAATCAAAGACATCAAACACTTCCAGCAAATTTGGACAAAGACGGCTTCTACGATTTCTAAAGAGTCTGTACAAACCCTAATGGACGGAGTTAAGCGTAAAGTTCGAAAATTTTATGCAAATACCGAATAACTATGTTTTGTCTTCACGAATTGTTAGAGCACATCCCATGAATCTGAAATAAACAACTACGACGGAAATATAATGCAAATTTTATGTTTTATTCATGTTTTGAGGTGTCCGGATTATTGCGGATACAGACCTTATTCCAGAACATCCTTAAAATAGTGACAAGAGGCTAGGTTCGGCCAAAAAATTGAAGGAACGTTGTGTGTTTTGAGAAACGGAAGCAGTCGTTTTTTCAGGCATTCATTCATGTAAACTTGACCATTTACAGTTTAAGTTGTCACGAAAGGTTTTCTCCGTTTACCACACGAACTAATCCTCTGCCAAATCATGAATTTTTTGGGGAACTTTGACACTTGCTGTTTCCTAAGGGATCCTGGAACATCGAACTTGTCTTTCGCAGTCACATGGCTGCCGGGAATTTGTTCAAAGTCCGCCTTCACGTGTGTTTCATCGTCCATGATGCCGCAGTGTGGTTTCGTCAACATTTGAGGGTCCGCGCACGTGTTATAACTGTCTTATTCTGTTTTTCATTGCGGTTTGGAGCTTTCTGAACTTCAAATGAACGGAGCCCGGCTCGTTTCTTGGCTTTCTGCACGAAACTTTTGGTAAAGTTAAGCTTTTTCGCGACATCCCGAACGGAACAGTTGGGTTTGCGTTTAAAGGCAGCAGCCACTCGCTTTTGACACTGCACGGAACACTTTTTCTACGGCTCACCTTCTTCCGATCGACAGTTAAACGTTCTCCGAAACGCTTTATGACACGAGACACTGTAGACTGGTGAATTCTTTCCGATGGCTCGGTGCGAAAGAAGTGGGCTGCCGAGGTGCGTGTGCAAAATGTTCTCGCGCACTTGCTGTTCCTTCGACTCCATTTTTGAAACTACGACACATTTCACAATGAAACTCATGCAGTGTTCACAATACACGCTGAGGTCATTTCACTCAAAATATCGTTGCAATCAACCCAAAGAGCAAAATGTTACAGCTTATTGAAAGTGCTGCAATTTAACTGTGGACACCCTTTAGTACCTCTCAGGTATTCCCAAGTATCCCAAATAACATGTTTTGTTATTCAAGAGATATAGTGCTGTGCTCCTGAATACCAAGGCCAATTATAAAGATAAAACTTAGGTTTTCATTTGTTCCTTTTTCCTGCCCGGGTGAAAGTGCTTCTGGGGCCTCTCACAAAATTTGATGGATTATATGCATTGAAAAGATTATTTAAAAACGTCTGAGGACCAATTTGAACCGTTTCAAACCAACAAAATGCTGTTATGAATTAAATCATGAAAAATTTAATGTCAAAAGTTGCATCTTTCAATTTTAAAAAATCAACTTTTGAAACCTGGAAAGTGTGAGCTGTTTAGAATATTTGTAACTAGCAAATGAGAAGAAAGAATTGTATTTTCCATTGAATTAGAACTACTTTTATTGCTTATCTTGACATAAACGCGTGTTACATTGTAGACTTCTTCAGTGCCGTGTACTAATTAGTAGTCGAGTATTAGTACACGACACTGAAGAAGTCTGCACATTAGGTTCTCGCCGAGCGATCTCACAAACACTAGCGTGCTGCTTTACACGTAAAGGATCGATTTGTTTATTGTTTTCAACCATGAGATCAACTCTGTCAAAATGTTCCGGTTGACAACGGTTTGTTTTTTATTTTCAAACAGCAAATTGATTGTATTAGTGAAACTGCTTACTAATACTAACGGCGATAGAGAAGTCTATTGTAGGCGAAATACGTGTATCTGTCAAGGTAAGCAATAAAAGTAGTTGGAAATAAACGGAAAATACTAATCTTTCTTCTCATTTTCTAGTTTAGCAACAGTTTCCAGTCATATATCAATGGACGAAATTCTTTATGTTTTATGATCGAAAATTCGACTGCCTATAACCATTAAAATCATGGCGGCTGAAATGTTGAGGAAATCGTCAACCGCACTATATTAGAATGATTTAAAAGTGGTAAATAGGTTCGCAGCTGCTTAAATACAAGTTGTTGTTGTCATGGTTTTGCCGATTATTGCTAACTATATGACACATTTTATACAAAGGCCGAATGAAAAGGCTTTGCTGACATGACATTCTTTATCCCAATTTTCACATCGACATTTGATGTGTTATCATGAAATAAATAGGTCACCAAATCACAGCCATCGAATAATGAAGGCCTGTAGCTATGATTTTAGTTTCATGCGAAAACTCACCACCACCCAGCGAAAATTTTACCGCATTAAGCATTGTATCCCAATGAATTTGAAAATTTATTTGAAACTTGTAAATCCACACCGAGTGGAGGTAAACAATGCATCGACTACTGCGCTTCAATTTGAATTTCGTTACCACAAAGTCAATACGTGAGTCGTTTCTGACAGATTACCTACCCTTTTCCTGTGCGTTATCAAGCACCCTTCAGTGGAAATTAATTCTCTAGAATCGGTCAAAGCTCGGGTGGGATTGGTAACTCCACAATGGTTTTGTGGCTGTTCAAATTCATGTGAATCATCATTACTGAATACCCGAGCGCTCGAAGCGCAGTGGTGCGATCTGGAATTAAAGGTTAAATGTGGATTGCTACTTATGAAAAATTCAAAAAAATAAATAACGTACATTAATTTTTGACTTAAACTACTCCTACGGTAAGGGTACTGTGATGAGTGAAAATTTAAGGAATAACGAAAGCTAATTATTTCTTGAAAGATTGTTAAAATGCTGACATTAATCAGTTGGTAAATTTTATGACTAAGAATTTGACTATCATAAATTATCATTTAATAACTGTAAACGAATGCAATTGACATAAATAGAAGGAGATGTCTTATAATTACGTTGTGCATGCTAAATTCACTATATGCACTGCATTTCCCAAACACAGACTTCAAAACTCTTTCGTCACTCTTGGAGATGTGAGGACGATAGCTGAGTAGTCAGTTGTGGATCAGAGATAATCGAACAACGCAGTTATCGTCTTATGATACTTAGAGGGAGATTAATATTCTACATCAGGCAGCACAGCGGTTCAGCATGCTGATATACTGCTAAAATGAGAATATCGATTGAAATTTTCGGTTTTAAATCACTCAAGTTGTTGAACGGAAATACATGCTATGATTCAAAACTGACATTCATAGAATCACCAGGTGGGCTCTGCGGTAGGTAATTATCATATTTTAAGAGCATTCCCTTTAGAGTAATCATCTTATGAAGCGAGTCAGTCGTTTCAAAACAGCACATTGTTTCGGTTGGAATAATTTTCTAGGAGACAAGCCCGAAACACAAAGAGACCATCATTCTTTCCCGCCATCGGAGTACACGAAAGCCATCGTTCGACAAGCGGCTTTTCTGCCTTTCCACCTGGCTAGTTAATTAATTTCTTTTTTATTTGCATTTAAGCATCTACTTTTTGGTCTGACGTGAATTTACTTTATTATTGTTTTGGAGAGCATCGGCTTGGTATATAGAATTAACGCAACGCATAGAAGTATTTGATATGATATAATATGTATGTGGTAGTACATCCACTCATTGTTGCACGGAAATTAAGTCCGATAGCAATGGGCTCCCCTGTCTGTTTTACTTGACCAAGCTTCAATAACCACTGATTGTCCTCATCATGTCATTGTATAGAGGGTCAAAAAATGGTTGGGTGGTTCGACAGGCAACATCACTAATACGAATTCATGGGGGTATGAAGAATCTCCTTTCAACAAAACAAAGGGAACAATACTCGACTACTTTTTCAAACAGACGAATCCGATTTTGTAAACAAAAAGGGGAAGTAAGATTGAAGCGTTAAATTTTCGAAACACATAGTACTTTCATGCAAACCAAGGCCACAAACACAAGGAATAACATTTCCTTAACCTAATGGTGATGCTACTTTCCGTAATGGTGCTGAAAGTTTCGAGAAATTTGCGTTTGAATCTTACTTCCCCTCTTTGTTTAAAAAAAAACAGATATGTCTGTTTGGAAAAGTACTCGAGAATAGGTAAGGTAAGTACTGAAATGATGAAAAACGACTTAAGCTTTCAATGCTTTTTCTGATGTCCATGCTATTAAGATATAAATAGTATGCTGTATAATTAAACAATTGTATATGTTGCAAAAAAAAAACAAACTTTTGGAGTTTTAATAAGTCGGTTTGTGAATGATAGTTGAGCGGATGTGAGCCAAAGAAAAACTCGCACATTGTTTCTATTTATTTCTAAATCCGAAGAAAAAAAAACATCGTTACAAAGGGTTAACTCATAACTCATTTACATCTCTATATTATTGTTCGGACTTGTTAAATCCATATGCTCTAACATTACGTTTGATACCATCCATTAAGTTCAGCAAAGTGTTCTCAGTCACCTCTCTGAGAGCATTTCCCCAGTTTTTATCTAAATCTTTCACATATTTGCCTCTCCTTTTGATTTCCCAAGGTTTTGCTTCACAATGGCTCAATATTTTTAAATTGGTCGAAGTTCTGGGGTGTTCGAATGATTATCTAGTCCTTACGTTTGAATCTTACTTCTTACTAGTACTCGAGAATTGGTAGAAGAGGCAAGCTATCTAATAAGGATCCCCTATGACTGGGGAGAAAAGCTGGGATTATATGAATTATCTTTTCTGAATACCGCTAAACAAAACTATGCTGCTAATAAGCGAATGCCAGTCATCTATCAAATAGAAGCCAATTTGAAAAAGAGTAGTAGAAGTTCATAAGGTAATTTGAATGTTATTCTGAAATGATGAATAAGCTCCTGTATTCAAAGGTGTTTCGTTCAAATTTAGTCGACTTAAACTTGACGCATTTCCTTTCATCGTGCATAATTTTTTTGCACACCCCTCAGTTTTGAAGATGTGTGCGTGAAGCATCATGCCTCTATTTTGATTTTGAGATTAGCACTTCAGTTATCAAAATGTCGTCGAAGAAGAGAAGCAACGCATCAAAATTTTGCACGTGCATGGCGAAAATCCAAACTACTCTCATGCCAAGTTGGCGAAATCGTTGAATGTGGCTAAATCAACTGCTACCAACGTACTTAAAAGTGCTCGGTGAACATTTGTCGACGAGCCAGGAAAGCTGGATCGGGGAAAATCGAAAGCCGGAGGCCACGAGACGACAAAGAGAGTTGCCCGCTGTTTCTAGCGGAATCCTAACCATCTCCGTCGAGATGTCGCAAAAAAGCTGGGAGTGTCGCCTTCAACCGTGGATACGAGCTAAAACACGAGCTGGACTGTCGACGTATACAAGAAAGCGGTGACTCCAAATCGCGACGATACAACGAATTTAACACGTCGGCCAACAGACGACGAAACTTACGTCAAGGCAGACTTTAAACAACTTCGCTCGACAGGAATTTTACACGGCAACTGGACGGGGAAAGGTGGCAGATATTTTCAAGCACATTAAACTGTCAAAGTTCGCGAAGAAATATCTGGTGTGGCGAGCCATCTGTACCAGTGGCTTGAAGAACAACGTTTACATTGCGACCGGAACCGTCAACCAGGAAATTTATCTGAGCGAGTGCTTACAAAAACGTTTTACTGCCTTTCCTGAAGCGACACAATTGTTTCCGTTCTATTTTGGCCGGATTTGGCATCTTGCCATTACGGAAAAAAGGCCATGGAGTGGCCATGCTGCCAACAACGTTCAGAGTGGTGCCAAGGACAAGAACCCTCCCAACACGCCAGAGCTCCGCCCAATCGAACAATATTGGGCCATCGTCAAGCGGAACCTTAAGAAGACTCAAAAAGCTGTTGTGAGCGAGAAACAGCTCAAGGCAAACTGGCGTTCTGCGGCGAATAAAGTGGACAAGGAGACTGTACAAAATCTTATGGCAGGTGTTAAACGAAAGACCCGGCAATTCGCATTCGGTAAAAAGGAAGCTTAGCTGAATATTTCTCCTGTATTTTGTATTAACTGAACTTGAAAAAGAAAAAGAATTTGACTTTTTAATAAAAGCTTTAGGTCGACTCACACACATTACTGTACTGACCAAATTTTGCATTTCAGGAACACCCTTTATGTGCAGCATAGAATTTTTTGAAGGGCGGCGTGCTGGGCACAAAACAAAAAATACACTGAAAGGAAGAGACTCACGAGACGACAATGTTAGCCTCCACCACCACGATTTCAGATCGACGGTGATGAAATCGAGGTGGTAGATGAATTCGTGTATCTGGGCTCATTAATGACCGCCAATAACGACACCAGCAGAGATACAAAGACGCTTTTATGGCTGACAATTGTGTCTACTTTGGAATCCGAAGGACGCTAAGATCGAACAAAGTTCGCAATTGCACCAAAGTTGATCATCTACAAGACATTAGTTAGTTCGGCAGTTCTCTACGGCCACGAGACATGGATATTGATAGTGGAGGACCAACGCGCTTTTGGTGTTGCATACCACTCCGGAGACGCTTTACCATAATGGCAAGATGCTAAATCAGGCCAAAACAACACAGAATTCCTGTGCTTTTCGATGAATTGCATTAGCCGTATGTGCACAATGACGTTTATACCAGGTCCGGCCCAGGGAGCTTGCCTGGATTAGTGAAATGATTAGACTTTTAGTGGTATTTAGTGTCGTATGGTAATGTTTATGTATTGCATAGAAAATCATCAACGACCATCGAGGTGGTGACGTCAGTCTCTTGGTAAATATTCTGTTTCCCTAAAGGAAGTGATCAACATCTGTTTATCTCAATAATTTGTCCGCTTTTCTCCTTAGTTTTTAGAGAAATGGTTCGATGAGCAGTGAAAAAATCAGAAGAAAAATTAGTATTTTCCATTTAATCCAACTACCTTTGCTTAATTCGTCTACAATGTGCAGCGTATTTCGTCTACAATGTGCAGACTTCTTCAGTGTCTCGTACTAATATTTCAACTTATAAGTACGAGACACTGAAGAAGTCTGCACATGGTAGACGAAATACGCGTATCTGTCAAGATAAGCAAAGGTAGTTGGAATTAAATGGAAAATACTAATTTTTCTTCTAATTTCTAGTTACAGGTATTCCACTAAACAGCTCAAACTCTCTAGGATTCAGGAAAAAATGTTCCATAACAAACTACGGCACAACCAAAGATAAACTTTCCGTCAAATTGCACGAACTTCTGAAGGAGGAAGTAGAAGAAGTGGTTGTTGTTGTGTGTGTTTTTTTATGCATGTTAGAACTACCAAGAGATCGAAACCTTTTTGTTTATTCTAACAATTGTAAGTATTACATAGAATAAGGCGGAGCAGAGTATGGTATTTTTTTTATTCTACAAAAAAAAAAGAACATAATTTTGAATTTCAAAACATCGAAAATCTTTCTGAGAAAGAAACGGGTTAGGCTAAGATAAGCTTTAGAATCAGTTGGATTGATCAATAAACTCAATAAACGTTTCAAATTGACCATTTACATTAATTTCATACACGTTGTAGAAATGTTATGGTAATGTGACGTCAACACTTGCTTATGTTTACTATATATTTTCTCCTTACACAAGCCTGTTGGGCCGGACCTCATTTAAACGTCATTGGTTTGGGCAGACACTTGTTTACGTAAATTTGTTAGTTAATCGTACCTGTATTATTGAGGATTTTGCTCTTCAAACCACAACTACAAATAGCCTGCCAAACCATGTACTTTTTAGAAAACTTCGACAATTTTTTGGTCTTGAATTGATCAACCTTGTCATGTTGTAATGCGGTATAAAACTCAAGACCAGGAACCTGCTTGAAGTCTGCTTTGACGTTTGTTTCATCACGCAGTCAAATTTTGTTAGTAATTTGTCGTACAGCTTACGCACTCTTGTTTTCAAACTGGTTTCCTGCCTCTCATTCCTGTTTGGGGTTTTTATTACCTTGAGCAGCCTATATCCTGCCGCTTTCTTAACGTTTTGAACGACAGAATACGATGTTTCGACCTTTTCAGCCACATCTCGGATCGAAAGGTTCGGGGTTTGCTTTATCAGCCGGAACACTGCATCTCGCTGGGGTTTGAAGTTTTCATTCCGCTTCCCGCCAGATTCTGGCTTCCGAGAGTCAACCGATCCCACAAGCGCTTCAAAACACTACGTACTGTTGAACGAGGGACTTCGAGTGACTTTGCTGTGACATGATGTGACATTGACGGATTTTCCACACTTTTGTGCATGATTTTTCCACGCACTAATTGTTCTTTCGACTTCATTTTCGTTACAATTCTTTTGTGACAGCAAATCGTAAGTCATAACGTTCACACATACAATGACATTGTGTTAGGTATTGGTGACATTTTTATATTGACAAATAAAAACATGTAGGCTAATAAACCATGGCTAGATTTTGCTGTGCGCATACCTTGGAAAGAATTTCCTGAACCTGGACAGTATTATACGAGTGCAGTACGATGAAGAGGATATCGATGCCAGGGTATTTTTTATTATTTTTTATTATCGTACAGGTTTGGGTCGAAGGGTCTTAGATTGTTATGAGGGCTTCAAATGGTGAGTTGACATATTCGAAGGAAGGTGCGACAGACCTCTGGTCCTCACAAGTTCCTACCACACGCCAACACGATTCATATGATCACAAAAGACTGTCAGCTGAAACATGGAGACGCAGGTTGGCGCAGGTAGCCTGGGCAATGTTGTCAATTTGACAATAGCGAAGTGAGGGGGTGTGACAGAAGATTGTGTACCAATAAATCAATTTCCATATGCATATCTGTTTATCATATCATATTGTTTCCCATTCTCATTTAATTAATAATTTCAGCACGCTTTGGAATCTTATCATCCGAAAAACAACCATAAACACGCTAGTTCTATTCAATTTTCATTCATTTCAGCTTTTTATTTTGAAAGTGTGCTCATTATTTCCGGAACAGTCTTTTAAAAAAACAAGTTTTCATGATTGCTCGTTTCAATTTAACATAAAATATTAAAAGCTTAATGCTGAAGACCTGGGTATTTAAGATATGCCTCGCAATAACACGGGAATTTTACACGTTTTGATCATAATATTGGATAAAAATGGCAATAACATATATACTCATCAAAATTAAACTGATTATCGGATTTTCTTGAAATTTTCAGGGAATGAAGAACTACTTATGAGTTTTGATTTACAACATTTGTTTTATTCAATTTCATCTCCCATCCCGAATGCCCGCACTTTCCTTTTTCACTCCAACCATCAAATTTTGTACAACCGATTTTCCCAGTGTTTTTGTTGTTTTTACCCAAATTTTTCTTCAATTCTAGCTCTGTTATAATTTTGGGATGTTTGCAAAGTTCCGTTTTCATAATTGCCCAGAATTTTTCAATTGGACGAAGTTCCGGTGAATTTGGTGGGTTCATATCCTTTTGGCACAAAATTGACTCCGTTGGCTCGGTACCACTCCAATACGTTTCGAGCGTAGTGGCAGGATGCTAGATCAGGCCAAAACAGAGTTGATCCTTTGTGCTTCTTAATGAATGGCAAGAGACGCTTCTTAAGGCGCTCTTCCATGTAAATCGCACCGTTTATTGTTCCGGAAGTGATGAAGGGAGCACTTATTTCACCACATGCGCAAATCGCCTGCCAGATTAGAAACTTCTTTGCAAATTTCGATAGTTTCTTCTTTCGAACATCCTCCGGAACATCGAACTTCGACTTGGCAACGAAATATTCTTGCCCAGGAAGTTGACGGAAGTCGGCCTTGACGTATGTTTCGTCATCCATCCACGATGCAACCGGATTTGGTGAGCAGCTTCGTGTAAAGTTTCCGGGCGCGGGTTTTCGCAGTGATGTTTTGTTTTTCATTCCGGTTTGGGGCTTTTTGCACTTTGTAAACATGTAACCTAGCACGCTTCATGGTTTTCTGCACAAAACCGACTGACACCTTAGACTTTTAGCGACATCTCGAATTGACATGTTTGGACGGTTCTTGAATTGTTGTACGACTTTCCTGGCCATTTTACTGTCCATTGGACCACTTTTACGACCACTCCCTTCCTTCCTTTGGACACTTAGACGCTCCTTGAAGGTTCTTATTACACGAGACACAGTTGTATTGCATCCAAGCCTTTTAGCAATCCACCAGTGGGACGCCCCGGTTTGATTGTGAGTACACACATTTTCCCGGACAGCTGTAACGAACACTAGATAGTACTTCTTAGGATTATATACACAGGTAAGAATTTTCTGGTGCCATGTTTTACGAATCGCCCGAAACATTTTGAACGTCTCAACGGAATCAATTTCAAGGCTAGTCAGTTTCAAAATGCATTCATCGGGTAGGTCATTTCCGAGTGTGTACTCCGTCTCCAGAACGTGAGGCCGGGACAACGTTTCAACTCCCGCAACATGAGCCATCGTCACGTTTATTGGTAGATTATTTTCTCGATTCTTTATAAAACAAGTTTTCATGATTGCTCGTTTCAATTTAACATAAAATATTATAAGCTTAATGCTGAAGACCTGGGTATTTGAAATGTGCCTCGCAATAACACGGGAATTTTACACGTTTTGATCATAAAAACTTCATGTTCCTTATTGTTAAAACTATAACTGAATGGGCTTCACCGATGGTATTATGTATTATGTTGATTTTGACATTTAGAAAGATATTTATAGATTCTACCCTCGTAAAATGGGTAGTTTGTGTTTGAGCCAACCCAAAGTTAATGAGCACCCAAATTAACATAACAGTGTTGTAATGTGTAGCATAAAAAAAACTCTTTGACAGATCTTCTTTAAGCACCTTCTAGAGGTTGGATTGCTACTTCAATAGGGGTTTTTTACCATAATAGGATACAAAAGAGTCACTCTTTACAGAGCAATGGCATCGCACCTCACAATCATTTCTAGCATGCTCTAATTTAAAAAAAAAATCTATGAAAAGAGATACTCAGATGAATTTTGAATACCATAATAAACTCCCTTCCTCTATACCCCGTCACAATCATCCCACTCGCAAACAATTTATGCTACATTGCATGTAGAACACATGCTGCAAACATAGGACAAGATTAAATTTAATTAGTTTCAATTGAATCCAGGCTGCGAGTTGATTCTGAGAAAATTACATACCCCCTTCATGACCCGCTTTGCTCGGCGAAGCGACTTCCCCCCTGCAGTTTTCCGTTCCGCTATCTCCGTTCTATCCTATTCATAGTTTCTTTTATCTCTTTTCACGCTTCCACTGAAAGAGAGTAATTGCACTTCTGTACTTACCAGGAAGCGGCAAAAACCACCCCCGATCCCCCATCTCCACCCTGCCTTGTCATCACTTGTCGAATATAAGGTATAAAATTATCTTTTATTCCAGCTCGTTTCTTGTTTTACGCCGACACTCTACTCAGTTTCTCACATTCACACTGCCGAAACCCCCTACCCCCCATTCATCGACAATACGCTTTCACTTCATTTGCTTCCTTTCTGCTCCTGTTCCCATAATTCCACCCACTAACACGTCCACACTTACACACTAAGATCTCTCTATTTAACTCTATTAAAAGCCCCTCATCTGCCACAGTCTCGGGGGCTGATGGCGCTAAATGAATGCTTCCATAGAGGAGAACTTTCGTATCCGTTCCCATAGAATTCCTCCTGCGCGCAACATGGCGTCTACTGTGGCCACTATAGCCAACTGGCGATTCGTGACGGTCGGCAGCATCATCAATCCGGGCCACTTTGTTCAAAAGGGGGACTCCATTGAAGCACGAGTATTTTGATGTGGTCTCGTATGTTGTGGAATTGTTGTATTTGTACAGTCTGTCACCGAAGTTTTGAGTAGAATTCGTTAGGAAGTTGTTTTTTTTCTTCAATAATTTAGTATATTTAACTAGAAAATGAGAAAAAAGATTAGTAATATCGATTTAATTCCCACAACGTTTATTGTTTATCTTGACAGATATGCATGTTTCGTCTACAATGCGCAGACTTCTTGAGTGTCGTGTACTAATACTCGACTACACAGTGTACTAATGTGTCTATCTGTCAAGATAAGCAATAAAGATAGTTGGAATTAAATGGAAATTACTAACCTTTCTTCTTATTTTCTAGTTATGGGTGGAAGTTATAAGTGGAATAAAAAGCTCACACTCATCAGGATTCATTTATTTGCAAAAAGGCTCAACTGAATGAACTCCACAGAGCCAGGTTTTCATGTTAATATATATCAGATAATCTAGAACGAAAGTTACTGTACTCTGCAGAACAGTTTCCCTTAAAAGCATAGCATAGCATTAGCATTGACGTTTGCACATCCCGTGGATGGAGCTGCGATGAGGAATTAATCGTTGAAGACATTGTATGTCACTTTGAAATGGAACCAGATACTTATACGTTTCTTCACGCAATAATCTCCAAGAAGAGATTCCTCGATCGCTCACCTGACAACGTCCACGCAACCGTTGGAGATAGGGAGGATTCAACCTTAAAAAGACATGGGGAATCCACGTACCCTTTAGAAGATATCGAAGGAAAAGTGAAATGAATAGTCGGAGAGAATAGTTAAACAGAATGCCCTGTTTGGTGTACAGCAAAGCTTAGCTTAGCTTGACTGACTGCACGTATCAATGGTTGCTACTCCGTGATTGATCAGAATCAGTGAAATTGCACAATGAATCAACTAAATGGGGCTGGGAGTAACCGACCATTCTCACTGTACATTTTTCAGTGACTCGATTTCTTCAATAATCAATATCGGCGCCGGCCATGTCTTGCAATCAGGTGGGAATAGGGAAGGAAAGTTAGTGTGACCTTTGCTGATTAGGGACAGTGTTTACCTCTGCATCCCCACAAAGGTTACAGGAAGGCGGTTTTTCTTTGTTAGTAGGGTAGGGCTCGATGGATCAGGATTCACCTTGATAAGTGATGTGATCGTATAATATAGTTCATTTAATTCAGGGGACAAAAAGGATAACAATTACCTGTTTTGCTCCGCGTTTTTGAGAACACTTACCAACTCTTATTTGTATGAAAATCCCTTGCGAGGTCCTACTGGTTAGCGTTCTGCCTTTTCCGCGGTACCTAAATGATGCCTATTCAAAACGGCCAAGCTTGCCCCATATGGCATTGCAGGTCAACGAAAGTAGCATCCTCGAACATAACTCCTACTACTGTGGAACTCTATCTACAGCAATGCCATGTCTGTAATGGAACTGGTTTACCAAGAGAAGCTTGCCGAACATCGGTGTTTGCAGGATACCGGGTGTCCGGAGAGATTTTCCCGAGTCCTGAAGTTGAGTTTGGTAGACAGGTTCAAGCCGGTTGAGCCAAGAATGGCTACGGCTGCGATACAGTTAAGGGTCAAACATTCACTCCAAAAATTACTCCAATAATAATTGCGTTATAATACAGGAAAACACAACGGAAGAAAACGCACGTCAAACTTGCTACCCTAACCTATCATGATAATCTGAGTAACAGAAAAAGTTCAAATCAAAAATGTATCGGAATAAGGTGACGTCCAAGCGTATAATTGCTTCATGAGAGAAAAAACAGCCTTCCTCTTTCCATCCACGAAATCGTTAACACACCTCTTGTGATCAAGGTTGTCAATATTGTCAATTGAAATCAACAACAATTGTAAATTTAGAAATCCATTTACTCCGGATTTTAGTCCTATTCAACACAAATGATGTTTGGGTATGACTCTGGTCGTAAACACAGCATCCACTATCACACGCGACGGTTATTATTGAGATTCTAATAAGGATAAATTTCATCACACAAAAGATACTGAAAAAACATGACAGCTCACCAAAGCCCAACCGTTCGTGGTCAGAGCTTGCTGGGATCTCAAAATGCCTTGTTTGGTGTACAGAACAAAAATTTATTAAGAATGGTAGTTGGTGGAAGCATCTAGTCTAGGAAACTTAAGTGATGCTCCATTTCTCTTTAGATGGTTGAGATATTACTCGTTCTCTGAAAAGAGAAGAATGTCCGAGAATGCCCTCGTCATCTAGTGGCTGAGAATCTAACATCAAAAAATTATTGTCCTAGCTTTGTAAGGTTCAAAGTTAAAGTCTGGAAATAGATTATTTTAAAATGTATAAATCTCACCCAATTCTTCCTGCGAACTACTCTCGGAAGGCACACCATTTCTATCTCCACCGGTTAAAAATGTTCTGCTAAGCATTCCGCTATGCGCATCGATCGCCAACTCTAACTACCCTAAAATCCGCCTACGATTCGATTTTTTTCACAGAAATTCTTGAAAAAATATTTGAAAAATGTTATCTGTTTTCCTCGGCTACGTCAATTAAAACAACTAAAACTACGAGAACACGAAGCTAATTTGAAATTTCTAAGGGTAAAACAATGTTTTCTGTCAGCAAGGCACACTTTGATCTTTTCTTCTTAGCAAGCGCCTCCTATAATCCTCCAAAATTCGGTGATCGAGGTGGAATGAATTTCCAATCGATTTCCATTGTACAAGGGAACTCATCAATCCTTTTTACTGCCTGATAGTCTCGGAACATCAGGTACAGCTTATGGACTTGTAAGCAACGAGGGTGGGAACGCATTTTCTCAACACCATGCGAATAGTTGATTTGGCAAAACCTCTTAGTGGCACCAATCCGGAGGGTCCAAGATGAACATTTTCCAAATGCATATCGCGAATGGGCAGCTCACTGACAGGACTCTTATTCGGAAGCAAAATTTGGTGACGAGCAGGCAAGAGTTCTATAATCTACCACCAACTCTCAACAAGCCGTCCACCAACACAGGATCCACAGTTGCCAACTGACGGCTAGGCTTTCAAGAAAAAAAAACAAGCTAATCTGATTCGAAAAAAACAAGCTAATCTCAATAGTTGTTGGATCCAAGGGGGCGAGTTGCTTAGAACACTGTGCCAGGCACGCCATTGTAGAAAATCTTACACCTCTGTAGAACACTTGTGGCACTCTGCACTATGGTACGAATGGACACATTTCGCAAAAAAATCGATAACTCGAAAACCATTAACTTTAGACAGATGTTGTCTTGGGAAGATTTAATTTAAAAAATTAGATCTATCTTTTGGTTTGAGTGGTGACTAGGGTGGTCCTCTTCTGTTCATAATAAAAAATTTAACTTTTAATTCTTATGATATAGAGAGTTTTTTACTTGTATAGAATTTTAGATATTTTAATTTTTGCTGTAACTTTTTAATTTCAATTTGAATTTGAAAACTTTGAAGAGATGACGTTTAGGGTATAAAGTGGCACATATATTGAATATACAGGATAGTTATAGTTATAGATAGTTTAGTTATTATAGAAAAAAAGTTGTAGGGTTTGAAGTGGAAAAAAATACGTTTTTGAAAGATATCTTATTCTCTTATTTGCAAATATTTTCAAACACAGAGTACGTGAATTGAATGTACAAACTTCTATCCACAAGATCTATGCAAAATTATTTGTCCCATTTTGTCCTCTTCAGGAGAAAAAATTGTTTTAAAATTGGGAGTTTTGCATTTTTTATGCATAATTTTCGATCAGCAGCATCACAAATTATCATCAAAGTGTGTAACAACGCGTGTTTTTTTTATGAAAATGTTTATATTTCTATATTAATCGATCTCCGTTTATTTATTAACATTTATATCACAGACAAACAGACATAGCACATTGAACATTTTGCACTACATATCATCATCACTAACACACCTGTGCCATCTGTTGAGCACACTGATGGATGATGGATGATAAAGCTGAACAGATGGTGGTAGTGTGTTAACGTTAAACGTAAGAAAATCGAGTACACGCGCTATCTGTGGTGATACTTCCAACTAAGAAACATTTAAATTGACCACTCCTCCAAATTTACCCAGCAGCTGATTGAGGAAACATTCTTCTTCTGTTTGTGTGGTTAATTTGCATGTATGAAGTTTTATTACCGAGAAATCGACGGCTTAAGTCATTGTTTACAAAAGTAGTTTAGCACTTTTGAAATGTTGGCGAGATCACGTACGAAAAAGCACCAAGCGTCAGAAGTGGCTACTTGATAGGCAAAATAATGGCATGCCAGTCTCTTCCTTGCCTTCCAATGCAATTTTTGAGGAAATTAATATCTCTTAAAGATTAAGTTGAGTTCAACTTCATCAAATCATCATATCATGTTGAAAAAACTTGAATAGACCATACCAAACAGCAAAAATAACAAAAAAATCAAACACATCTTCAAGCGTTATTTTCCCAGCTTGATGATTTTCCAGATGGGACTGATTTGCGATTATTGGGCAAATTTGCAATTACAGAGCAGTGAAACCTTGACATCAACAGCAGAAAGAATTTTCAAGTGAAAAACACACGATTGGACGCGTCTTCGAAACCATGAACTTCAACAAACACGGCGCTCTCCAATCCAACGAAACGTGGGATGGTTTTTTTTCCAGCGGCCTATTTCCTCACATGGTGACAATCACCGACGCCAGAAAGACCCGCCACCTGGACCCTACCTATCGACTCATGAATATGAACCGGGACCAACGAGTTTACTTCCCTTTCGAAGGAAGACGTGACCAGATTTTTTCGCCTTAGAAAAACCACAGACGTCGACTGGGATTGAACCTAGACCCACTGGGGTGCCAAGTAGTAGTCACGCTTACCACTACACCATCGACGCCGGCTAAACGTGGGATGTTAATTGTGTCAATAAATTTGAAAGACTCTCTGAACGCTAGGCATGCCTGCAGAATATCACCTTCCAAAGGATCTTCCCATCCTACTTCAACCTTCCGCAAACATTGCATCATCTTTTTTGCCAGAACTATCACCGGTGCAGCAAGTACTAAGGTCAAACGTTCGTGCAATTTCGGAGAGAATTTTTGGTTGGCTTTGGCGACGACGGTTCAAATTGCAAACCACAATGGAATTTGAAAACAACCTTGTTTGGATTCCATAGTAGGCGTACAGTTTTGATGACACTGTTTACATCTAACCTTCAAACTCTAACTACGTGTTGTGGTCTTCTTTCTTTAGGGACTGTGCCAAGAATGGTTGCATCGCTTGCATACCATTTATGTAGAAGAAAACCTCCAAACTGCAACAACTGTGTCAAATCCGAACGAAGCTGAACAGACTATTCAATGCGATCAGCTCCTGATGCCACGTCATCTACATAAACATCTTCCAAGACCTTGGGCGCTCTTTGAAGACGCTGGGATTCAGGATTCATCACGGGCAAGTTAGCGAACAGTGGTCAAAAATGGAGTACTGGCCGTCCCGTAGGTAATGGTAGTTAACTCAAGAATTCAAAAAACTTGTTGCAGACTGGAGTGCTTTCCTTCAATATAGACACTTCTGTACATTTTGAAAGCGTCAGCCGTTATCGCAAAACGATGCTTGCGGAATCGAAATATTATCGAAAAGATACCATCCTGTACAGTGAGATTCGTTGTACGATTGTATTCGTTGATGAAATCCACGTACGCATTCTTCAAACCGGCATTCTTGGAAAATTGATGCTCTAAAATGTGAAATCGAATTAGTGTCAACATTCGATAACTTCCTAACTCACTTACAGATTATTTCAACGGGATGCTGTTCGACGGGATGCTGTACGCTCCTTCTTGGATACAGTATCACTAGGTACAACCAACTTAACAAACCAAATTTTCTCCATGCATTCTGTGAGTGGCTGCAGGCTGGATGTGCAGCAATGCTGATACCCATTTACGTCCTCAGAAACACCAGCAAAAACAGAACCCAAATGAGTTTACTTCAGGATCGGTAGCTGCTTTTCGAACATCAACTGTCTGGGCAGCATCTAGTGGAAATACAATTTAACTCCAATCAGCAAAATGACAAACCAGAGGAAATTTTCCAAGATCGAGGATCCAACTTACGACCAGAGAGAGGACCAGTCCACAAATCGGTGACCAAACATTCTATTTGGGCTTGTTATTTTGAACAACGAGAACGGAACGTCAGTGTCGTCGTCTTGTCCAGCACCGATGTTTCACCGGCTGCTCCGAATACTTCAACATGGTTAGGTACCTGGTCGATTCCCAAACATTCTACAAATGAACGGGAATCCACAATCGAAGAATACACGGCAAGGATGGGAAATATCGTGGTCGTTAGCAAAAATGTGCAATGCGAGCGAGGAGCATTGGGGTTGGACAACACTTTCAACAGGGGAAAGAACTTGGGTACTTACATGGGTCAAATATAGTTTAGATACTTGAACTTGGGTAGATTCTGGTTTGAAATTTGGAATTTAAACAACGGGATATGTTTTTGGAAAGTTTTGCTCAATTTCTGTATCGACACTCCTGGCAGGACTTATTCGAAGGGCATTTTCTCAAACAATTGAAACAAAGACTAAGCTGTTTTACCTTCACTTTACGTTGGATTACCGTCAGGGCTAGAAATTTATTGTGATGGCGCTCACTGTAGATCTCACAGTTCGCATCACTATGGGCTACCGGTGAGGGTGCCGGGGCTGGACTTCTAGTTGGAATCCTTATATGACGACAACATGGAATGGATGGCTTCACAGCACTCGCCTGCTTTGCTTCTTCAAGAACTTGATGGTATCTTCATAGTTCGGGATCTGCTTATGAGGAATAGTGACCTGCCACTGCCTTCGAGTCTCGGGATCGAACGCATCAGAAAGAATTACGACGATAAATCTTTCGGATACGCCTTCCAAAGTCTGCTTCAATGTGGCGGGTCACTTCGTTGAAAGTCTCCCACATATGCTTGGAGTACTCTTTATTCAGGGGCTTCAAGCTCAACATGTCATGGATACATAGATATGAGAGTTCACTGCTTCCCGCTCGTCTTCGTAAACGTCAAGCAGCAGCTCTCAAGCGTGGGTGAAATTTCCTTCCCTGAGCGTTTTTGGGTCGGTAATCTGGGTGGCGGATCAACCCGCTAGTGCCCTCTGAAGGTGGTGTAGCTCGACTGCATCGAAATCCTTGGATTGTGCTATTCGACAAAACTTACCTGAATTCGGCCGGTTCTTCGGCTTTCCATCAAACGAAGGAACAGGAACCGGCAGAGGTTGTTGATGTACAGAAATTTGCGGATGATAAAATTGCAAACACTGTTGTGGCCACCACTGATGCGGATGGCTGAGCTGCGGACTGGATCAGGCCTTCGACTGACGTTGCGGTGTCGGTGTGATGCGTCTCAGACTGAAGGATGTCATCCAGCTTTTTCGGTGGCAACAATGATCTGATGCTCTGGAGATGAAGCCTCGCATACACCTGCAGCTGGACGAGAAAAAATTGAGAACATCAGCCTCCGAAGCTTCTTCTTCAACATTTAGCTCCCATGTTATGATGCAATCAACTTCAGTAGTCCTCAACTATGGATATACTTCGCTAAGCAATGATCAAAATCATCGGCAGTCAAATACCACGTGCTTCGGTGTCTCATGGATGCCTACGCACTTCAGACAGAACGGCAACTCCGCGTGTCGGAATCGATGCAAGTATTAAAGGGTGTTTCGATCAAAATTTGGTCGACTAAAACTTGACGCATTTCCTTTCACCGTGCATTAAATAATTTTGCACACCCCTCATTAAGAAGATGTGGGCGGGTAGCATCATGCTTCTATATTGATTTTGAGATTAGTACTTCAGTTATCGAAGGAAAAGAAGCAACGCATCAGAATTTTGCATGTGCATGGCAAAAATCCAAACTAGATGTGGCTAAATCAACTATTACAAACGTATAAAAAGTGTTTGGTGAACGTTTGTCAACAGCCAGGAAAGCTGGATTAGGGGGAAATCGAAAGCCGGAGGCCACAGCGACGGCAAAACGAATTGCACGCTGATTCGAGCGGAACCCCAACCTCTCCGTCCGAGATGTCGCAAAGAAGCTGGGAATGGTGACTTCAACCGTGGATAGACCTATAAAACGAGCTTGACTGTCGACGAAAAAGAAAGTGGTGACTCCAAATCGCGACGATAAACAAAACACGTCGGCCAAAGCACGATCGCGAAAGTTGTACACGACGATGTTGACGAAGTTTGATTGCGTGGTACAGGACGATGAAACTTACGTCAAGGCAGACTTTAAACAGTTTCCTGGACAGGAATTTTATACGGCAACCGGACGGGGTAAGGTGGGGGATATTTTCAAGCACACGAAACTGTCAAAGTTCTGCGAAGAAATATCTGTTGTGGAAGGTCATCTGTACCTGTGACTTGAAGAGCAACGTTTACATTGCGACTGGAACCATCAACCAGGAAATTTATCTGAGCGAGTGCCTAGAAAAATGTCTACTGCCTTTCTTGAAGTGACACGATTATTTCGTTCTATTTTGGCTGGATTTGGCATCTTGCCATTACGGAAAAAGGCCATGGAGTGGTATGCTGCCAACAACGTTCAAGTGGTGTCAGCTCCGCCCAATCGAACAATATTGGGCCATCGGCAAGCGGAACCTCAAGAAGACTCAAAAAGCTGTTGTGAGCGAGAAACAGTTCAAGGCAAATTGGCGTTCTGCGGCGAATAAAGTGGACAAGGAGACTCAAACGAAAGACCCGGCAACTCGCATTTGGTCAAAAGGAAGCTTAGTTGAATGTTTCTCCTGTATTCTGTTATAACTGAACTTAAAAAGAAAAAGAATTTGACTTATTAATAAAAACTTTGATCGATTCACACACATTACTGTTTGACCAAATTTTGGCCGGAACACCCTTTACCTGAAGCAACCATGGTCAGGCAGAACCTGCGTAAGGTAGAAGTTTTGCTCTCCATGATTACTTAACGTCAAGAGTGTGAGTTGGTGTGTCAATCGACAATTCTCCCCCGTATTCCAGTTCCGCTGCCATTAAGCCATTGACTTCGCTCACACCAGCTTCCAAACCCTTCTGTTATTTCTCCGCTGATAGCACTCTTTGGTCCGGCTATGACGCATACTGCCTCCGATGAAATAGTTCTTTTTTTAATAATTAATAGTTCCATAACACATTTTGAGGGAGAATCGATTGCATTCCCAACACATTACGCAAAACTCACGAAGATTTTGAAATTGAAAGTAAAATTTGAGTTGAATAATGAAATTTTGTTTGTTTTTTCTTTGCGAAAATGACGCAGAGAAAGCAAAATAACATTAGGGGCTATTCATAAACCACGTAGACTTTTCTGGGGGAAGGCGTGTTTGACCAAAATCTACGTTGCATACAAAATTAAAAAAAAAATGTATGGAGAAAAGTCTCCGTGGGGGGAAGGGGGTGTTTGAGATTGTCAAAAACGAGTCTACGTGGTTTCTGAACAGGCCCTTAGTTTCAAAGCATGGCTTGCTGCAATCCTTATGAGCGAAAACATTATGACGCGGAAGTGAAAAAAAAACTGTGATAGTGTACCGGAAAGGACAGTAAATTCATAAACAAAACTGATATAAAATGTTTATATGGTTGCGTTTTGATAATTATAGATGATTTACCAATCAATCCTATTTTTAGGGAACATTGTCATACAGAAAATGTCCATTTTCGATACCAAATCCGGACAATAACCAAACCGGACAAAATTCGATAGCGGTGACCGTACCGTCTTCGACCGCTGCGCACTTGGTTGTCGATCGTCACCTTGAATGCATGCAACATGCAGATTGCTAATTTCGATTCGATGGTAAATGCACTGCACATCGGACAGACTTTCGGATACAATAGATATTTGTCCCGCACAGATGAATAGTTTTCCATTCGCACAATGAAATACCGTAACTGTCCTTACAAAAAACGCACTTGCTTATTATGCGAGGAGTAAGAAAATTGATCTGGTTTATTCGCGTAAATTGAGATCACACCAATCTGTTCTTACTGGCTATCAGATTTCGGGCAAGCTGTTATTCTCCTGCATCTCTGGTTGACCCGAGATAATAGCGTGGACAGTTGCGCCGTACATGGGCGGCGGGCAGGCACCAGTGAGAGTGCGAGTTACCGATCTCACCTTCATCAGGAGTCTGATGACCGTGCGCATGAGATGCGGGGTTCAAATGATGATCGTTATGGGAATTCACACGATACTTTGCCATACCGGCCGCCTTGGAATACGCGCGTGGCTCAGTCAGTTTTAAGCTCATGCAACAGGCCCTGGCTCTAACTCAATATCAGGCTATAAATTTCCAGAATACCCAGTAGTGTCAGCAATAAACTTCATCATATCCCGTCATCTAAGTTGGCTGAACTCTCAGCCGGTGCTGTGCCGCTGGCGTGACGATTGTCAGGTCGTCCGATGGTGTCACACGATTGAAATAGGCGCCATCAGCATCAGACGTCGGAAACCCTTGGAATTGGAAAGGCAGACGATCTCCTCTACGCGATCTTGATATCTCAGGTACTTGACTGCGTGCTCCGGCATCGCAGCAATGGACGTTGCGGACCGCTAGAAAAAATGTTCGAGTGATTTTTTACTAGTCAAAGGCTGAATTCAAAACCACTTCCTTGTCGCGCGTGTGCAGGCTACCGCGAGTGCTCCTGCACCGATGATGCTGCGTTCTCCTGGCTGAACGATTTGACTGTTCCTGATTCTCGTTAATAGAATGATCATTGCCGAGCGTGACCGACTACTAAAAGCGACTATTGGCGGCAACCCCAGAGGCCATGGTGATTGCTTGAACGACAACGTCTCCTGATTCGCTTCTGCAGACCGATGAATGCGCTGGATGAATTTTTGGAATGATGCCTCGAACGACCTAGGCACCCTGGAAAGTACCTGATTCCGTAACATGGATAGTTCCACGGAACCGTCTCAGTGGTCGTCGCCGAGTGTAGAAAATAGCGGGAGAATCAATCATCTGAGCAAACCAGCAGGCGTTAGATTGGCGACGATGAAATCCTGGATGCCTCATCGGGGTGGCTTCGCTGGATCTGGCCGCCAGCCGTGGGTGACTGGCATAAACAGAACATTCCTTGAGCGAACATGGACCGCAGGCGCCCCTGCGCCTTCGATGAAGAAACTTAGTTCTCTAGATTTTTGCGACCTATCGTTGTCGTTGATGGCAGAATACAGATCTTGAAATAGCTTCAACAACGCCACTATCCTTGGTACGCACGGTAACGACTCTGATATTTCCATCTGATCCCGGATGAATTTGAGTTACTCTTCCCAGAAGCCATTTGAGAGGGGAAAGGTCCTCCTTGATCAGCACCATGGTGCCAACAACAATTGTTCATGTCGAGTCCACGGGTCCTGTTACAGACTGGAGGGTATTGTATGGATTTTATTGACCACACACGTTGCACGAAGTCTTCCACCTGCTGCCATCTAGAAAGTCGGTTCTCCGGAATATCGTAACCACGGCTCCACCACTGCAGTTAGCGTGGTCGTTGAATAAGAAAGTGCCCAGTGTGAGCACAGCAAGATCATTAGGGTCACAAGCGATCTGTGTGAGCGGTCTGGAGTTGAGGCACGCTTCAATTTGTGTCAAGACTGTATTGAGTTCATCTGGAGTAAAATTGTTCGCAGACCAATCACTCTTTAAATGTTGCTCATTGGATTTCACTGCCGCCTCCCACAAACCGCCAAAGTTGCATGCATATGTACCAATTCGGAATGGTGGTTCAACCACCGCGCCTCAGGATGCACTTGAATTTTGAGACTGGCGATTCAAGGAATAGCGCAGCCAGTTTCATCCTAGGCTAAGCCGCCGTGCTCAATGAAGTTGGACCGCTACCGCCACATTATCAGTGCAGGTTTCTATCGTCTCGCTAAAACCTTTTGAGAGCGGCCAAAACCAGAGGCGTGGCAAGTCGGCAACCATCTCAACATGTACCGCTTTAGTCACCAACAGACAAAATAGCGGCGTAATGCTTGACGGTGGTCCGTTTTCGGTTGGGATAGTGGATAAGAAAGGGGCCGCAATAGTCAACGCCAACTCGAAGGAACGGTGGAGCAGGAGTGATCGTCTCGCTGGAGGCCTGCCATCAATTGGTCTTCCATTGCGGGCTGGCTTCTGGAAACAGGTGATGTATCTGTGAACACCATCCGTGCAAGATCATGAGCACATAGTGCTGGTACCGCCTTTGGTCTACCAGTTTACCAGCAGTTGGGGCCCAGCGCAGATAAATGAAGGAACAAAGCGCATGATCATAAACGTTAATGGGTGATTTTGTCTAACAATGCTGGATGTTTCCGGCTGTCTGAAATTTAAGTATTTTGTAACTGGCCGCCAACCCGGTAATACACCTGCAATCAACCGTGGCTGTAGTGAGTTGATTCGGGAC